>JALPQI010004868.1:0-59033 GCA_025490895.1 Thaumatotibia leucotreta
TATTCTTAGTAAGAGGTAAGAGTTTTACCTAACTTAACGAGATATTTATGAAACCAAAAACATAATATTTAAAAAAAGGATCACACCACTGATGTAGTTACTTGCAAGATTTATTTAGTTATACCTAGAGGATATCTGTAATGTGATAATGTCATTATAGGTCGTTGCATATCGGCCGGCGGATTGACTTAAGGCTTCTGACTCAAACCCCTTACACTCAATACCTTTACCAATCAGATTTTACAACGATAATAATATTGTGTGTGCTTCCGTGCCCAGATACTTTACCACTGAAGTTTAGGGGGATGAATTTTGGAACTAAAATGAGTATTATATTTCGATTTAGATACTCAAATCCATTCATTTGGGTTTACCATGAAAAAAGAGAACAGAGTTTTAAATACCAAAACATCCAAAAATGTAGGTTTTGTCCGGTTTTACAAGAAGGTTAATTTAGCCAATGCCCTTCTGAGAGTTCTGAGACACGTGACTTCGTTATGGCAACCGAAGTATAAACAGAGTTGGCGGTCACTTATAGCTGATTCAACAATCAATAAGCCAACGTTAGCAATTGTCCACGTACCGAATGTGTATCAAATTTCGTTACAGCCGACGTCGGTACCTACTTGGTAAAAACATGCTACCATTAAAACATCATACGAAGACATTGATGGTATTCGACGAGTTTTATCTTGGCAGGGTATCTAATAACTAGTAAGATACATACACATTATGTATAATACATATGTATATTTTTCTACCCTCTTTTTGTATTTTTAGGATTTATTACGTACTGTTTTTGACGAAAAATTGTTATATTTGCGAAAATGATTAAGATTTTTAAATAGGTACTGTTGAGGTTGTATTTGTACATAGTTTTTATACAATTTATTTATACTTTTTTATTGTCTTTGGTTGTCCTTTTATTCTATTTTTAAAGCATATGTCATATACAAAATTGTAAATATTTATAAGTCAGTGATCAATAAACCGTTGGTAAACACAGTCAGCTGCTTGGTTTAATTTAGTTTTCTGCTCAGCTATCGTTTGCTTCTTCTACATTTGGTCCTTCTCCCCGTCTTTAATGTTCACGCGATCTAAAAGCAAGCAGCTGGCTACGCCAGCAAAAAGCGCAAAAGTGACGCGCTCGGAAACGGGTACCCCCGCTTCGGGCAGCGGTAGGGTCGGCCGGTCCAAAACTCCGGGCCACGCTAAGGCCGACACCATTAGTTTACCCGTAGTTACCCCCGAAGTTCCCGGGACGTCACGCGAGTGCCGCGATACTGGCACCGTTGCCGAACACGTTAATGCTCCCCTTAGTTGCAGGTCACACGCTTCGGGCTCCACGCGATCATCGGCCACGATTAAGGCTCGACGTCTGACCGCGGAAGCCCAATTGGCCCGCAAGAGCATTGAACGAGAGCAAGAATTGTTTCAACGTGAACACGAGCTCGCTCAACGCAAGCTTGAACACGAACGGAAACTACTAGAGCAGGTTAAACAGGTAGAACAGCTAGAAAATGAAGCTAATCTAGCAGCTCTAGCAGCCGAGGATCCTTCCAATCGCACGGTTAGTACTAATGCATATTCTCGTACAGCATCTTGGGTTCGTGACATAAATCAGGGTAGGCATCCCACTGAAACTGGTGACACTATTCTGCCACTCTCCCAAGCAGTAGTCAACGCCTTGGTTGCCGACCCCTCAGGAGCGGCCTCAAACCCGCTTCTAGAACCTACCGTAGGAGAAAATTTGGTTACTAATGGCCCTTTATTACGTCAAAACTCGAAATGTCACGACGGGCCAACTAATGCAGTGAATAAATTTAACAATGATTTTACACAGCCAATACCTGGCTCATCTATGCTTATACAAGCTATTGCCGATACGGCCGCCGCAGCCAAAGCGCTTGCTGCGCAGAACAAGCCGACGAAAGCTAAAATTGAGCTGCCTACATATTACGGCAACTCATCACAGTGGCTTCAATTTAAATATTTGTTTGACAGTACTAAAGCGACCTATTCTCCCGCAGAAAATACCGCGCGTTTATATAACGCGCTCCGCGGGCCTGCACGCGAAGCCGTCGCCTCCTTGCTGAATTCAGCGGCAGCTCCCGAAGAAGTAATGGCTGCGCTCGAAAGAACCTTCGCGTGCCCAGAGATGATTGTGTTCTCCGAAGTGCAAATTTTGAAGACGCTGCCTCGGCTCGGCACCGACCTCAAAGAAATAGGTATCTTCGCAAATAAGGTACGCAATAGTCTGTCTACTATTAAACTACTCGGTCTACGAGAATATTTACAGTCGCCAGAATTATTTCATAGCATTTTAGGCAAATTTAACCCTTTAATGAAAATGAGATGGTCTGACTATGCTGCAGATTTGACAGAAATGTCAACAAACCCTTTCAAGTCAAAGTTAGAACTGTTATCGGATTTTCTGACTCGTGAACACGAACGTTATATTAAATTTGCCTTATCGCCTGAAATAATAGGGTCTTCTGCCGCAACTAGCCATCCGCCACGAGTCACTTTAAAACGTGAAAATATTCATTCAATTAATCAAATTAAAAATAAAACAATCTGTAAAACAGAATGTGTTTATTGCAAAAACTCGCACCATAACATTAAAGATTGTAAGGAATTTTTAGTTTTATCAATTGAAGATAGATGGCGTTGGCAGCGCGAGCAAAAGATTTGCTACAGATGTTTACAGCGTAAGGCACACCTTTGGAAAACTTGTAAAATATTGCCAGCATGCGGAGTTGATGGTTGCACTTTTCGACATAATCCTCTTTTACATGGATGGCATGATACATTGAGTTCTCTTCAACCGAGCGGTATTCAATGTAACAACACCGAGTGTGTGTCTATCCCTGAAAATAATGTTAAACAGGACATGCCAAACTCTTTGCCAGCCATGGAAAAGTTGTCAAATATGACTGTGACTAATACTGACATTTCACTTGACCAACGTATAATGTCAAATCCATTGGACTCCGTAACAATGTTAAAAGTATTACCAGTGACAGTATCAGGTCCAAAGGGGAATTACGATACTTTCGCATTTCTTGATGATGGCAGCACGGCGACATTCATTGATTCTAGTGTGGCTGCTCGTTTGGGGCTGTTAGGACCCGAAGAGTGCATAACTGTCAATGGTATAATGGGTTTACAAAAAACTACAAAAATTGCATACGTCGATTTTTACATAAGAGGTAAGTACGAAACCGATATTCACTTAGTAAAGCGCGCTAAGGCTTGTTCATCGTTAGGTCTAAACACCCAAACATTGTCTAGACATACTGTAGAGTCATACGCACATTTGAGTGACTTAGCCGATTACTTAACCTATACTGACGCAACGCCAACAATTCTCATCGGAAGTGAACATTGGTACCTGTCAATATCTCGCGAGATTCGTGAAGGTAAACGTACCGAACCTGCGGCCTGTCGCACTTGGCTTGGTTGGACTCTGTACGGACCGACGTGCAGCAAAACTAAGCCAGTCGAGTTTGTCAACCATTGTACATTTGAACGCGACGAGCCTTCTGAGACTGAACGCCTAGAATTACTCATAAAGGAACAGTACAAACTCGACTCGCTTGGCATCTCTAAGCGCGAGACCTTACATAACAAGCTAGACTCTCGAGCCGTCGAAATTCTAGATGCTACCACCACTCGCCTGCCAAGTGGTAGATATGAAGTAGGACTTCCATGGCGTGATAATATATCGTTTGTTCCCGACAGCTACCCACAAGCCTTGTCAAGAGCTTTAAGCCTCGAGCGGCGAATGACTCGCGATGCCACCTTCGCTAACGCGTATAAAAAGTTTATTGACAATATGATTGTCAAAAATTATGCTGAGGAGTGCGATCCTAACACTTATTATAATCCTGCTTTCATTAGTAGCATCAACAATAATAATAAGTGCTTAAAAAATAATTCAAATGATTTTTCAAATAAAACTCAAACCTTATCTGATAACGACCAACCTAGTACAGTCAGTCTGAATAAAGTGCAACAAAAATTTGACAGCCAGATGTCAAATGCAAATAACAATAAAATAAATTTAGAAACGAGTTTTAAAACTAATTTAAGTGATTTTAACGAAAACGTAAGGTGGTATTTGCCACATTTTGGAATATATCACCCACAAAAACGTAAACTTAGAGTTGTCCACGACGCAGCAGCTACGAACCAAGGCATTTCGTTAAATTCGATGCTTCTTCAAGGACCCGCGATCTTTTAGAAAACTTGTTAGGAATTTTATTTCGCTTTCGAGAAGGCGCTGTCGCCCTAACTGCCGACATTAAAGAAATGTTTCCTCAAATTCGAATTCGCGAACAAGATAGGGATGCACTGCGATTTTTATGGCGTGACATAGAGTCTAGGAAAACAACACCTCTAAAAGAATATCGAATGACAGCTGTCATTTTCGGAGCGTCGTCCAGCCCTTTTACTGCGCTGTATATAAAGCATAAAAATGCATTATCTTATAAAAATTCGTATCCAGCGGCAGCTGAAGCAAGTATCCATAGCTCTTACATGGATGATTTTCTGGATAGCCTGGACGACATCCCCGAAGCCGCCCAGCTGACATCCGATGTTGTAACCATTCATCGAAATGCATGTTTTGAAATGTGTGGGTGGATTTCTAACGAACAGGAAGCATTGCACCTTGTGCCGGCTGAATTGTGCGCCACACAACGCACTGACGTACCACTTGGTAGCGACCCATGCAACGTCCGAGTTTTAGGGGTTTCTTGGGATCCTGTGACAGACACATTAGGTTTTAGAACTGGTTTAGAAGGGCTTGCACTACAGGGCAGTTTTAATAAACGTAAAGTATTATCTCACCTCATGAAAGTTTACGACCCCCTAGGTTTTCTTGGCCCAATAGTAGTCAAAGGGCGTATACTTCTTCAGGAGGCCTGGCGATCAAACATTGATTGGGACACGCCATTTCCATCGCCTCAAATTTTAAAGTGGAAGGAATGGATTAGAGAATTGTCTGACGTGTCACGTATTAGGATTCCAAGATGGTACGCCAAGCTTAACGGAGAGCCTCTCCGCAGAGAATTACACATCTTTGCGGATGCAAGCGAGCTTGCCTATGCCACCGTCGCTTATTGGCGATTTTCGTATGCCGATGGTACAGTCAAGCTCGCGTTTGTCACTAGTAAAGCGAGAGTTTCACCTCTAAAACCTACTTCAATACCACGTTTAGAATTACAGGGTGCATTGATTGCCTCTCGCCTTGCTGTGACAATTAAAGAATTCCATAAGAAAAAGCCAATTCGAACTTTTCTTTGGACAGATTCTAAAACTGTCCTCGGTTGGCTTCGAAGTGACGCACGAACGTTCAAACCCTTTGTGGCCCATCGTGTCGGAGAAATTACCGAAAATACTTGTGTACACGACTGGAGATGGGTCCCGACGGACTTGAACGTCGCAGATGATGCTACGCGCACCAAGCCGCTGCATCTTAATTTTAACCACCGATGGTTTTCAGGTCCTTCCTTCCTTCTGAAGTCCCCGGAGGACTGGCCTGTGGAACCAGCTGGCCAGCCTAAAGTTGAGGAAGAACGCAAACAGACTCAGACTCCTGTACTGGTGGTTGGTCATCTGGTTGTCACCGCGGATTTCGGCCATTTCAGTGACTGGCTACGACTATTACGTGCCACTGCTCGCGTTTTGCAAGCTGCATCAAAATTTCGCTCGGTCTTAAATCGCGTAGATCACGCTGCTCCTAGCAGTAGTCTTCGTCAACGTACAAATTTACCTACGTCCACCACTCTATTGCCCCTGTCAGCGGAACTCATGGAAGCCGCAGAAAGGCACGTCCTGCAGAAGGTGCAATCTGAAGTTTTTAATGACGAGATACAACGAATTGAACGTGGAGACCTGCTACCAAAGAGCAGTCGCCTGGCGAAACTTTCTCCCAGAATGGGATCAGACAACTTACTGCATCTAGCTGGCAGAATCGTCGCTGTACAAGGTGTTAGTTCCGAAGTCAAGTCCCCTATTATCCTAGACGGTCGCCACCCGGTCGTGCGCATGCTGGTGCATTTCTATCACCGTCGGGCTGGACACGCTAACAATGAAATGATAGTGAATGAGATCCGACAGAGATATTGGCTACTTCACTTACGCACCACTGTTCGAAGCGTTACCAGCAAATGCTTGTTCTGTCGTATTAGAAGAGCAAGACCGATGAACCCAATGACCGGAAACCTTCCACCAGAACGGCTGGCTCATCACCGTCGCCCATTTACGTTTACGGGCTTAGATTATTACGGCCCAATAAACACCACGATTGGTCGAAGACAAGAGAAACGTTACGTGGCCTTGTATACCTGCATGACATGCAGAGCTATTCATCTGGAACTTGTAAACTCCCTTTCTGCTGATTCAGCTATAATGAGCTTGCGACGCTTCATTGCAAGGAGAGGGGCGCCTGCTACGATATTTTCTGACAACGGTACTTGTTTTGTCGGCGCTGATAGAATATTACGAGAGTTTTACCGACAAGAAGTCAATGATTTTGCTGCCACTGAAGGCATTAAATGGAGCTTCATTCCGGCCGCCGCTCCGTCTTTCGGTGGTTGTTGGGAGAGGTTAATTCGCTCTGTCAAAGTCGCACTGAACGCAACTCTTCGAGAAAGAGCACCCAACCCAGAAGTGCTAGCAACCCTCATCCATGAAGCTGAAGCCATAGTTAACTCTCGACCCCTAACTCATGTTCCCGTAGGCCCCGAAGACCCAGAAACGCTCACACCCTTTCATTTTCTCATCGGCTCATCCTCAAACCAAGTCATACCCGCAGCTCTTGATGACCGAGACCTGCTAAGGCGTGCTGATTGGAGAAAGGCATTAAGATTAGCCGATCATTTTTGGAATCGATGGGTTAAAGAAATTCTGCCAACTATGCAACCCCGCCAGACTGAAGAAAACAGAGAACGTAACCTGGCTATTGGCGACTTAGTCATCATTGTGGACCAGAATTTACCGAGAGGTATCTGGCCACGTGGCCGCATCGCTGCGACGTTCCCTGGGAGAGACGGTGTAGTCAGAGTGGTGGACGTAGATACTTCAGGTGGTCTTCTTCGTCGACCCTCTAAAAAATTGGTCAGGCTGCACACATAGAGTCCTTGCCTGGCCTGGCTAATTTTGTGTGCTTTGCACACAAGGGGTGGAATGTTGAGGTTGTATTTGTACATAGTTTTTATACAATTTATTTATACTTTTTTATTGTCTTTGGTTGTCCTTTTATTCTATTTTTAAAGCATATGTCATATACAAAATTGTAAATATTTATAAGTCAGTGATCAATAAACCGTTGGTAAACACAGTCAGCTGCTTGGTTTAATTTAGTTTTCTGCTCAGCTATCGTTTGCTTCTTCTACAGGTACTTATCTTTATTAGAACGTACCACTGTAATTTAGCACTGATACTATTATTGGCTTCATTTGAATGACAGATCATTCTTGAGCCTTAGCAATTGTAAAGTTAGTGATACGTCCTGTTTCAAAAGAATGCACCGGCACCATTACTATTACACAAGCGTTATGCTCATGTTAGTAAACAATTATTCATTAACCTGGCTATGTTGTAAGTACAAGTAAATAAACATATCATAGACAGTGAGAGTGTATTTAATTTGTAGAGGTTTTCGTCATGAAATTGAGACCGCAAGCATACACCAACTAACCGTCGTTCCTACCATCCTACCTATGGCACTGGTCTCATCGCGAGCTACTTAGTTATGAACTATCGGCTAAAAACACTAACAAAAGATACGCAGTCCCGTGTAAATAAAAGAGACACGGCGATACTCGCCCAGCTATCAGCTATCACCGCCGGGTTAGTGTTTTTAGCCGATAGTTCATAGCTTAGTAGCTGGCGGTGAGACCAGTGCCTATAGCTAATATACAAGTGTGTTCTATCATCTATGTGACCCCACATTCTTATCCTCTTAACAATAAGATTGATCCAAAATAATGTTAACACCGCCCTTTAACAAATTCGAACAAAATGAAAGACATCCTTGATCATATCACACCTAGATCGCAAATGAGAACGCCTGAACGGACATTGAGTTACTTGTTATTTATAGAATAAGTGCTAAAATGGTCAGATGGCCTTTTAAGATCACAATAGAATGTCTAAAGTTGTAACTCTGCCGCGTCGCATGTCGCATGAGGAATCAATTAAGGAGCAGGTAAATTGAACGTAGCGCGGAGTAGGTTTAGGTACCTACATTGTATATGTATAGGTAATGTATGTGCTACTAGTAACTGGGTATGATGGAAATGGGTAAATCCATGTAGGTAGGTAACTGTAATTACAGTGATCAGTTCATTGAAACTCGTATGTACACATACTTAGCCAAATTAATGATATTCGAACATTTTAAACAGTGTACTCTCGGCTCTAAAGATACTCTGAAATCATGTTCTGCTGGTTACTATTTTAATACTAGTACTAGTAGTTTAAGTATTAGTTATTCTGACGCTAATGAGACCATCTTACATGATTAACCTTGTAATTTCCTTGATTCCTTGCATAAATTAGTTCTAAGATCTAAACACAGGTACTGATCTAATCAGTTGCAATGCTTTCCACTTATTAGCAACAAAGAATATGAGTCGTCTGGTACCTACCATGAATAAATTTTATAATGAATATGGATGCAGTTACAGTCTTATCAATATTGCCTATCACCTTAACTTTCGAAAGTAGGACATTATCAAGAGATTCCTTTCGATATTATTTTATCACAGTTCATCCATGTCTAAGGGTTATCGGGGCCAGACGTGTTTTAAAAACAAATAAAAAATATTGATATCGACAAGTAAACAAAGTAAAGGTTAAAGAGGACGTATGCTCGTAGGTATATAATTTGAGTTATGTATATAGAATAATGTATATAGTTAGCCGTGTGGTGACGGCAATAAGAATACAATTTGTCACCACCCCAACTCTTCCTGCGGGTGTCGTAAGAGTCGACTAAGGGATGAAGTGTCACTGACCATTATTTGATCAAAGATTGATGATGGGCAGCAGCGTCATCACAGTGGACACATTACTGCGATCGCCAATCCGCTTGCCCAGCGTGGCGATTATGGGCATTTACCTCCTAATGCGTCTATACGCGTAGTTAATAGGAGAGGCCTACGTCCAGCAGTGGACTATCATAGGCTGATGATGATGATGATGATGATATAGAATTTACCATTAAAGCATTAATAATGAAAATAATCAAGAAGTCACGAGTCACGATGAAAAGAAGCAGACCTTACCCCTACGGATATAAGGGGCAATTAAAAATCATAAATTTTGACTACTGTGCAAATGTACAGGTATTAGTGGTTGTGCAGATAAATTCACGAAAGCTGGCACGAAGGAGTAAGTGACAGAAAGTATCTATGTGTGGATGTCTTAATGACAGTAGATACAGGTTGGTATAGGACGACCGCATACACACAATGATAGATGTCACTCATTTCATTCATTCCATTCGTGCCAGCTTTAGTGAATTTACCTGTAGTAGTAAATCATTACTTTATGTACCAAAACTCAAATTAATCAAATAATAATCCATATGCAAAGTAATTCCTTTAAGGTATATCTTTGAGCAAATTAAAGGCGAATAAAAAATAGGGTGATATGTTACACAAATACACATATGCAGCAGTATGCTGAATGGCGTACTCGATTCATGAATGAATTAATTCATGGGAAAGCACTTTTGCAGCCTACTTACAGCAAGGAATTCCTACCAGAGAGATAAAGGACATAAATACTTACTAACATAATTTATACGGACACAGCATTGAACAAAATATCTCTTAAATTATCTATATTTACGCAAAGAGGAACCCTGACATGTATCTTGTAATAACGCAGAGATAACTTAATGAAACCTATTAAGTACCTAGTTCAGGATTGCGAAGGAATTTCATAATTACCTACCTAAGTAGCATTAAGCAGTATTAACCGGCAGAAGGCAGGTACTTACTATGATATTAGCGAAATGTATACTTACGTGAACGTACATTATATTACTTAACTAACATGCAGCTAATGCTGGATCAATCAGTTCTCACAAGGGGCTGTTATCATTATCATAAAACAATTACTTAGTGATTTTCGGAAACGCTGGACTTTCGTAATAGTAAAATTTAATTACGATAAAGGTCTACAGTCGACATTATACAGGGTGAAACATGAGTCGTGAACACGAATACGTTTTTCTAACTCTATAAACAACTAACAATTGAATGCCCCACAAGTTACTTAGAAAAAGTTTTTTTTATTTATTTTTTGCGGCTTTTTCTAATTTTTCTGGTGTTTTTCAGAAATGATAACGGCTATTTAAGATATTTAAAACGTTAAATGTAATAAATATCATTTAATTTTACACGAAATTACAAAATTGCCGTTATTAATTACTTCCATTTGAAGAGGTAATTTAAATTATTCCATTGATTTGTCCTAAAAATTCTTTTGGATATCCTAAAACCAAAAAATACAAAATATAAATAAATAACTTGTCAATTTTTAAGTAACTTGTGGGGCATTTAATTGTTAGTTGTCTTATAGACATACCTGGGATAACTCGGGGCATTTATACGAAAGTGATGTAGCAAAATATTTTATCGACTAAAAATATATCGATGTTACTGTGAATGACAACATCAAAATGTTATTCGGCATAAATTAATATTAGGTACTTACTCTTCAATTAAAATAAAAAAAAATTTAAACGTGTAGTTACGCGTTTATTTTAAAATAGTTTTCAAAATATACAATTAATATTAAAATATCAATATTTAAATTGTCATTTTGATTAAAATGACATCTGCATACAAGAGGCCCGATATCAGAGATGACATCGAACCTCTGTACTGTAATCGAGAATGTTCAATAAGCACATCTTTTATTATAATTATATCGACATCTTTTTAATCGATATCAAATCCCTATAACTTGCCCCCAGTTATCCCAGGTATGCTTATAGAGTTACAAAAACGTATTACTGTTCACGACTCATGTTTCACCCCGTATAGATTAAAAGAAGGCCCTACTAAGCAGGGATAGGTAAACGACACGGTGTTGCGAAGTTATTTTCGTAACCCCATTCAACAGGATTTCGAATTCAGCCTACCTTAAGAAAAAAAAAGTAAGGTCTTGTGCCAATACTGCCAATCAAAGGAAAATTCCAGGTGGACGACACGACATACATTCACGGGAATCTATGTCCTGCCGTCAATATTCCGTACTACTTATTCCTGCCAAAATATGGCACTGTCTTCTGTCAAACTCATGAGTGGATCTAATGTAAACGAACCCGCAGGCGACACACTGGTGCAGTACACACACAGTACACACACACACGTTTTAGCGCTGTCCCGCTTGCACACCGTCGCAGCAAGCATCCATGTGACATCAGCCTTATGTCGCAGGAGACAAGTTTGGTTGGAATTGGAACTGACGAGAAATTTTATATTACCAACAGTTGCATTCGCATACAAGTTTCATAATTATCCCATTAAAAACTAAGCTAATAACTTTACAGAGTTTATGTAGCTGCACCCAGTATTACTAGGCGTCATGGTCATGTACTAGAACTACAGGAATGGACAACATTGACTCCTGATCTATGTAATAACTTTTATAATGCCTGTTACTTTAGTGAGATGTATTATTATATTTATTATACTGCTTTGAAAAAATAAGTACTATTACAATTTCTTTTTTTACTTGCTATTGTGTCTGACAATTCAAAAATGCTTATTACTAGGATTACTTGAATGAAGAATCGTTTGATTTTGATTTTATATATATCTACTAGTCTTTTTTGTATTGCGAACAGATAACCATTAAAAATATAAACATATTCGTTATATAATTTATTTTATTTGAGCTTGATTTCATATAAAAATTAGATTTTTATTTTTTGATGTAATGACGTCAATTCTTTAACAATAACTTATTTGTTTTGGCCCGATATTTTTACCATGCCAAAGACATAATTTCTGAATTACTTAATTGGTCCAATTCATTGAGTTGCGAACTTGTCGTTGTTAGTCCAACCGATCCAAACGATCGTTATTTGTTATCTGTATTATACGTTTGACAAAATTGAAAGGATAGAGATGGCACTAGAAGGTTTGCACACACTGGGGCCGAATGCCCCAGTGTGTGCAAACCTTTATCAGTTGAAGTATCGAGAGCTGTTTACCGGCAGTCATTATTCCATACAAGTTAGACCAGAATAGCAATTAAGTTCTTTCAACAGACCTCTAAAGGAAAATAACACCTAAAAAGTCTTTTAGAGCTTTCTAGAAACGCTAAATAGGCGTAATAAATAGCAATTTCTTAGCCATCTGTGGAAAGTTACGATTATTATACTTAGCAATGCTAGAAATCAATTTAGACATTAATTGGGTGTTAGTTGATTAATGAGGTAAAAGTGATAGCGCAACAACTGAATTCATACTTAAGTTCATATGCGATTGCGAACTAGAAGTTCTTTAGGTTTGAATACAGTTTACGACACGTAACGTTGGTAATCCTAAAAATAAGTAGGGTGAAACATTAAATAGGTTAAGTTAAACCTTTAATTTTTGCTACATTCCTAGGTCACTGTCAGATTTAGGTTATCATCTTTTAAATGACTCAAAAAAAGCAGTAGGTTCTCAATTCGACTGTTTTTTTTTGTATGTAACAATTGTAACATACCTACTCGTTCTTGGAGAATCGTGAACCGATTTTCAAATTAGTTTTTTTTTGTCGAACGGTTTTAGTGGATATAACCACAAGATGGTCCTGATGGGTCTGATGATTTCTCCAAGATCCCAACATCAGTATCTCCCACCAGATTACCAGATTAAGTAAAGGAATCATTTTCTCAAAACTTTACGACGCAGTTTCGGACCTCCATGGATACATACATACATGCCGGTAGAGGCATTAGATACATACGATGGTGACAACGGTCATCATCAGTCATCACATTCATGACGACGGGTCGTACGAAATGTACGAATCGAAAGAGCGCGTAGATAAAGTGCAAAAAATAAAAATAAAACCGCCTTCAAAAATTCGCCCGAACTAAAAAGTAAGAAATAATTTTAGTTCCTACTTCTTAGGATTTCCTACCCAAACCTTTAAACCTTTTACCCTATTCATTGAAATAAAATATTATGGCTAGGTATCCTACAGATTTCTTAGAAGTCGGTGCCAAGCCAAATACGTTCATAGGTATATATTAGATAGAGCTTTGTAATTTACGTCACTCCGATTATGTTTTTATCAACAGAATGATCTACCTCAGTCATTTTGATGAAAGCATAACCGGAGTGACAGTAAGTTACAAAGCTCTATCAAATACAGTCATATACTCACGAAGTGAACATATTTGGCTTGGCACCGACTACTAAGAAATCTGTAGGATACCTAGCCATAATATTTTATTTCAATGAATAGGGTAAAAGGTTTAAAGGTTTGGGTAGGAAATCCTAAGAAGTAGGAACTAAAATTATTTTTTACTTTTTAGTTCGGGCGAATTTTTGAAGGCGGGTTTATTTTTATTTTAAAATATTTTATTTTTTGCTTTTTAGTAGTGTAAAATCGTTATTTAGTACGCTCTAAATACTTATAATTAGAATGTACTGCACTGTAATAGGCCAGAAAACCTGAACTGGATAACTTAAATATTCAAAGAATTATCCCATTATCAAGGATATATAGTATACATATATATATTGTATCATAAGCAGGTATGAATAATTTTAAAGATTATAGGCAACAGCCATAGCATGCCTATATTATTTAAAGAATCACTAACCGCTAACCAACATGTCATAACTACTAAGCAAACACTTGAATAGATCTCGAAAATGTATGACAGTAGTTATATTCAAAGAATTATCCTCCAACTCCTAATCGCTAAGGACTTATACTTTTCGTCATCAGCTCACCAAGTCACCAACATGAGACTATGACCACCTAAACGCAAATACTCAAATAGCTTCCAAAATACATGAACTATGTTATATTTCAAGAATTATCCCCCAACTCCTAATCTCTAAGGAGTTGTACCTTCCATCATCAGCTCACCGACATGAAAGGATGACCACCTAAACGCAAATACTGGAATAGCTTCCAAAATGCACCAAATATATTATACTTAAAGAATTATCCCCCAACTCCTAATTGCTAAGGAGTTGTACCACTTGTACCTTCCATCATCAGATCACCAACTTAAAACGTTCATGACTAGACGCAAATACTTGATTAGTCTTCGAAAATAAATGAAAAATGTCATGTGTGCCTACAACATTTGAAGAGTTCCCTCGATTTCTCCAGGATCCCATCATCAGATCTGAATTCGGTCACAATGGGACCAACTAGATGGTATACCCTTTCAAACAAAAAAAGAATTTTTCAAATCGGTCCACGCGTCTTCGAGTAATCGGGGAACATACATAAAAAAAAAATGATTTCGACGAATTGTAAACCTCCTCCTTTTTGAAGTCGGTTAAAAATACGTATCTAATAAAATGCGTTCATAAAAATGGATACATTATTATAACGGAATAAGGTGCATTGGGACTTTTGGGACATATTTTATTTATTAAACGGTTTTATTTAGCTTACTCCGCTTGTTTTTTGGGTCAAATTTAGTAATGTAGCTATGTAGGTAACGTCCATTTCAAATACGCAGGCCCGATTCCACTTGACAAAGTCATTAGGCGTCAACAATAGGATCAGTGATAGCATAATCACCAAATTAAAAATTTAAAAAACCGACTTCAACCGGTTTCTCCAAGATTCCCGATTTGTTTCCATCATTGGTTTTCTCAAATCCTACTTTCTGAATGCAAATTCTTGTAAATGAATGAAAATTACCAAAAGCGCCATACATGTACCTATATCAATTGAAGAGATCCCTCGATTTCTCCAAGATCCCATCATCAGACCGCAACTTGGTGCCAACGAGACCATCTCGGGGTAATACACGTTCGATCACAAAAAGAAATTTTAAAATCGGTTCAGTATTCTCGGAGATATCAGGTAACATACACACAACAAAAAAAAAAAATTCAGTCGAATTGAGAACCTCCTCCTTTTTTGAAGTCGGTTAAAAAGATACCTGGCCAGACCATTTGTGGCGTGATATTTTTTGTATACATCAGTGTACGACACGTGCCGATTTGTGTTGGACCAATTAAATGACAAAAGTTTCGAGTGGCATCGGGCCTTCGTATTTGAAATGGACTATACCTACAGAATTACAGATTGCCGCAAAAATCTTCATAAAACTAACATGATTGTGGACTGTCATTCTAACGGATTAAAAAACTCAGAGATGCTAATGTCCAATGATTCGAGGCACCTACACAATATAGCTATAGAATTATCTTTATCTCTTAGTTATCATTACACTAACGATGTAATGACAATAATAATCTCATTATTCATGTCAAGACCGCTATCTAAAATCGGCAGACACGCGAATTGTGGCACGTAAAAACTGGCCTGTAACTCCGTTGATTGATGATCAATAAATTTATCATGTTCAATTAAGATCTACTAAACAAATGTCAAGCAGAATAGGGACCTATTCCAACGAGCTAATAATATAGTCGCGTTTTTGTAGTCTATCGTCGTAGACTTAATACGGTTGTCATGATAGAATAATGTAATGCGAAAATGACAGATAATCTAATAAATAGATCAATATGTAAGTGGATATGATTGAAACATGACGGCAATTCAAGTTAATTAAAGCTTTTAATTTAACTTTTTGGATGAAATAAACTACTACTATTATTAAACTTAGCACCTATAGGTACAACGGCAACAACTCGGCATTTTCATTTTACATAAATATTAAATAAACATACCTACATTTGCAAATGTCTAGTTTGGTACGACTAGCAAAATAATATATATAGTTCTCGTTCCTAGATCCCTTGTCACGTCCATTTATTCCTTGGAGAAAAAAGAGGCTATAATTTAACATAGTACTTTTTCTAGGTATTACGTAGTAAAAAATTAATTGATAACAATTTTCTTGGCTGAAAGATTTTCTATAAGCTATTCAGACTAAGATTCTTGAAGATAAATATGTATGTATAAATACATAAAAAAGCTTTAGAACAGTTGAAAACTAGTACTTATGTAGTGTAAACTTACGCAATGTGAGTTCTCTCCTAATTAGAAAAGATCTGACTGATACCGGCTTCGTTAACTTCAAGGATTGCGAATGCACGTGTATGCTTTGCAACTCGGACGTGTCAGCATTACGACATTTGCGCGTTTCAAATGTGTAGAACCGAAATACGTAACTAAGTACACGAAAGTAAAATTATGCGGTTATTAGAGATGTTCTTTTTTCTGTTTTTTTTTTCGAAAAAACAAGCGGCTTCAAAAAGGATACAGTACGAGTATGTAAGTATGGTTCCTGGGATAATAGCAATTAGTTTGAAAGCGATTCAATTTATCTGATCTACCAAGCCAGACTGTATATTGTACAACTATGTACCTGAATTGTATATCAAGGAAATAAACGACACCAAAAACGATTGATGAAATAATTAATTAATTATAAGAGTATATTAAATTAAGTTTTGTATCCAAATATTTCGTACTATGTAAGTATAAATTAATATTTTTTAGGTGGTGGTCAATGGTCATGTTATCTATGGTAAATGTGACCATGAACAATAAGATACATAACACTCGCAAGGTAGTTTATGGAAAACCTCGGTTAGTACTTGACCCGGTTACTGATAACAAAAGATAAAGTTTGTGGTTTTTTCTTATCAAGTTATCGTTATGGCGGAAAACTGAAGTAACAATAGATAATTACGATTTAATATAATTAACAAATTTATTAGCTATATAATAGCAGCTAAATATTATCTGCATGGTGAAATCTTTTGTTTTTATAAGAGTATTTTCCGTAGAAAAAGATTGCTTCCTGATGTGAATCTAAATAGGGATTCTTTCCATGAAAGATTTTTGGTTAAGGGTTGATCCATACTTGTTTGAGACAGAAAGTCAGTGAGCATCAATGATCAGACAATTTCCCAATTATATCCTCAAAAATGTAATTTCGGCACAATATTATCATTTAACATGCAATGCCATTAAAGATGCCGCCTGCATCCCCGATACATTACAAGGCCACAAGGTTGTTCACACCTGTTTTTCGATTTAGGGTAGGTAAGTAGTTATATTGAATTGTACATGCGTAAATTGTATATAATTGTAAATAAAGTATATTGTTAAATTAAAGATAAATTAAAACATACCAGTGCGATAGAAACATGGGGGAAATTTCGAACCATATTTTTATTCTTTTGAACTTTTGTTTTGGGGTACACATAAGATAAACGCAACAAAAAGTAAGGATACGCGAATGGTGATATCAACATTATCAACAAAGCCAGTGGAAAGACTTACGGCCAAGTGCCGGACCGTCGCCTCCTAACCACCCGCGGCTGTTCAGGGTGCGCGTGCATCAACCCCTGCGGGATCAGACTCTTCGTCGGCTTCCTCCGCATCCTGTACTCCTGCTTCTCCGCACTCTTGCACAGCCTCAGCGTCGAGAGCTCGCTCTCCGACCCACACCACAATGAATCCATCGCCAACATTGTTAAAGCTTGTAACTTTAGCACATCACTATGCGAATTTTAGTTCACAACAGCTGATGGTTGAGTGACCCGTGAATTATTGAGCACGACCGCAACACACGTCCGAACGTACGTGAGAGCGCGAGTCCGAGGGACGACTGACTGCTCGCTGGCTGTATTCACAACGCTTTTCGCTTCGGTCAGTCTGCCTGCTATCTGAGTAGGCGCAGTCGTTATAAATCTAAGGGTCGTCTTAAGCTGGACATGGTTGTTGTCGAAATGTTTTGCTGTTCTAGGCGCGGCGGCGATCCTAAAACTGCCTCGGAATTGGAGCTCATATAATATTCCTGAAGACTTACCGAACCTAGATCGAGGTGTTGCGTCCCTGTCACGTTACGTTATAAATCTACAAGCAGAACAAAGAGGCCACACGTCGTTCGTGGTAGGCCCTTTGCATTCATGTAACCAGATCCAGGAATCGAACTCGGTACTCCAGTGTAGATTCCATCGAATTCATCAATTTGGTAGGTCTACCATTACTTATCAATGATACACGATTTGGCTGTTATCATAGTGATTAAGCGGATCGTGAATCATGATTCAGGCCAAATCGTGTAGCATGACACTGGGCTGGACGCTACTGAAATAGTTTTATGGGGTCATTCGAGCAACAACGGGAGAAAGCAGATGAACTGTGCATGGGCATTCTTTATTGTGTCGAGGTCGCACATAGACAAATTATGAAGGGAAACTACAACGTTGTTACAAAATTTAAAAGGACGTTTTAGTCTGTAGGTAATACCAAATGTCAAGTGTACTACTAAAAACGTTTGCTTAGTTATCCAACATTCTATCTTAATTGTAATAAACCGAACAGTTTTTACTGTCACTTTTGACAAAACTTTACAAAGAACACGAACGTATCCCATCCTCCTACCAGAAAATATATACCATGTTTACATACTACTGATATTACTGATGTTATGTTATTATGAGATATGCGCTCGCGCAAGGGGCATCGCGTGGCGCGAGGGCATCACATGGTAACGGCGTGCCGCGCACGCAATTGTTTTGCATTAATTATTATTTTTTTATTTGACTTAGGCTTTGTGCTAGAGGGAGTTAAAGCGATCGGGCAGCGGGTTACCTGGGGAAAATCCAGGACCCATCCAGACCGGATTGGCATTACATAAGTAGGTATGTTGTAATAAGATTTACTGTGCGATTCATAGTGGAATTAATGGAAGAGCCTTGAAAAGGCATAGCTCGTCGGTGCAATTGAGGGCCCTCAAAACAAGGTGATTGCTGTACCTACTGGTAACCCCCTAATTGAGGTTGCTCGCGTTGGGCTGCCTGACACTACAATTACCACAAAAGTCACAAGACATAATATCGAGTTATCGACCCAGGAAGCTATGACGGAGGTAGATTTTATTTTATAAACTTGATATTGTTTATGAGGATTCGGAAGTGTTTGTTGTCAGACGCACTTGATTAAGTATCATTTGATTTGATTACGACTCCAAGCTAGCTCAAGTTATGGCAGCTACAACCCTCAGACAAGAGGATTTCGTGAAGACATTGGATAGGAGGGAGGCGAAGAAAGGTTCTTGGTAGCCAAAAGCAAAGTTTAGTTTAGCATCTGGCGCTTTGGGTCAGATGGCAGACTTTCGTTCGATTGTCTTGGGATAGTCTGCTGTAGAAGGTCCGGTCGACATCAAACTCTTATGCTAGTTTAATTCGTAAGTTACATTACACAGGGTGTTCCACGAGCCACTGAAAACCTTGAACGGGGTGATTTAGTAGGCTATACTGAACAACTTTTAATATGGGGCCAATTACGAAATCTAAAAAAAAAATTGTCTTTTTCATACATTTTGACCGATTGATCACGACATTTTATATGAAAAAGGATTATTTTTTTTGAGATTTCTGGGTTAACTCCATAGTAAAAGTTATTCTGTTTAACCTACCAAATCACCCCGTTCAAGGTTTTCAGTGGCTAGTGGAACACCCACCCTGTAGAGGCAAATAGTAATTTTACTATGGTAGCAGAAATGACGTATGAATTTTGCTGCCGAAAAATAAACAAGGATGGGACAGCAAATCAATAAAGACAATTTAAATAAAGACATTGAGGATGGAGGATGGAGAAAGAGGCGGAATTTTAATAGTTAGTGCCTTACATATTAAATACATTTAAAAAAATCGTTCAAGTTAAGAATGTTAATTAGGTATGTATTTATGTAACAAACGAATTATATAATCACACAATTACAAGTGCTGAATCATAAAATAAAAAAGAGCATCGATAATTAATAATTTACTTGCGCACCAACCGGGTAATAATTTCCCTAATTATTATAAGCAATTTCTTAATTACGTGTTTAATGGAAAGTGAATTAAGCCAAAACATGTGATCACAGCGTGACGAGCTAATGCATGTGCATTGTATTTGTGCATACATTCAGAAAATAACCAATCAAGTCTGGTACCTACACGACTACTCACAACTGAAAAATATCGCTACTACTCAAAAATATCGGGTTCAGTGGCCTTAACACATCTTGTCTTTGACAGCAACACGCGGCCTTGCCTCATCTCGTCATTGAGGTACGCAGGGGGTCAGTTAGCCGAGATCGAAGATTTTAGGTACTTAATTGTTGTACAGTATAGAATGCAGATTTATTTTCATTAGGAATTTATATGAATGTCATCGGATATTCTTACACAAATCAGACTTGTTCTGCGGAAGGCTGAATCAGGCTTTTGTTGTGTTGTGGATTTCTTCAACAAAATCAATTTAACTAGAGTGTATATCGTCGGCTGACAAGCAAAAATTACTATAAAAACTGTCACTGCTCTTAGAAACCTCTTATGTCAGTATTAAATCAGAACCGAGATAAGAGCTTTATTTCAAGTAGGTATTTGTTACTTAGTGAGTTTTGCTTGTCAACTGACGATATTTATTGACTACGTACTAACTAAGCGACACTAAACGGATTCAAACTGAGATAGCAATTTAAATAATAATTGATACAATATTAAGTATTTTTCTTGCTTTATATAAAAAAAATATTATTCCGTCAAAGAATAGACTACTTGACCAATTTTTAAAGTTTGTCTTATATTATTAATCAATATCTGATTAACGGAAAAAAAATATAAATATTTTAAACTTTCGTTACCGCGCGAAAACGATACTAGACATGTTAATGCTTAGATTATCTGTGGTGTGACATCACTCAAACCGAAAATAAACATTTGACATGTCACTTATGTTATGTCAATGTCACAGCAAAGCCTACATGTCCATGGCGAATTTCACTAGTATAATATTCGACATGAAGCTAGTTTAAAATCCTATGACGTCATATCATGGCCGACACCTTTTTCAGAGTACGTAATTAAAAAAAATAAAACAAATTTTTCAATAACAAATATGTACCCATCAAACACTTTTAATACACCGTAATTGAAAAATATTGATTCTTTTCAATAAATACTACAGAAAATAATATTTTATTGCACTAAATTTGATATGAGTCAAGTAGCCTATTCATCCATTAGGTATAACTAATTTTGTAAAGACGCGTTAAAAACAAATAAAGCGCATAATACTTTATAATAACGTTCAGCGAAACCCATACGACCGAGAAATAGGCTAATGCAGTAGGGAACTAAGTGTCAGAAACTAGGGCAAGAGCCGTTGACACGGAATGTGAAAGAAACCTCTGTTCTACGAGTTCGTCCAGTTTCTGTGAACCCAGGCATTACCGTGAAAGTCTAGACTGAATGGCCTCGCCTTGCAACACTAATTGCTAACGACTTCATTTTAAGTGATGTATACTCCACGCAAATAAAACTGAAAAGTCCATAGTACTATTCTCTATCTTAACATTAGAAGTTGTGCAAGTAGAGATAATTGAAAAAAAAAACTTGGCATAAACAAAAAAAAAACATACATTTATTTATGTCTGGTATTTGTTTACGTTGTTGAAAAAATAGAAGAATAAAAAGGGGGGCGTAGTCACGATATGTAATGTACTCATTGGCTTTCGCAGTTTCTACAAAAAGCCACCTAAAGGCTACCATCAGTTTTCGTCGACAAAAGCGATTCCGATGGAAATATGCGTTCCGTAGTAACCTCGCAAAGCAATTTACTAATGAAAGTGGTTCACTAATTAAGTAATTGCACAAAGCGCGCACGCGAGCCATTCTCCGAAACCTATTTTTAATTGGGCCCCAATGTCCTGAATTAAGATTCAGTGAAAGCGGTCATCTTTGAATTGGATGTAACGAGTATACATGGTGATTTTTATTCATCGTTCAAATTTTAGAGGGTGTCTGAGGTCATATTGACGAACATTTACTAGGGACCGACATCCGATTCCAGAAAAAAAATCTGATGTTCCATATAAACCCTGCGATATTAGTAGGCCGAAATGTATGTATATTTTTATCGAATCGGATGTCGTTCCGATATTAAAAGTTCTCACCTCAGAATTAACCCTCTATTTGAAGAATAATTAACATTTTATTGTTGTTCTCTTCAGAATCGCTCACGGCATACCTATAGAACATGCGTGTGTTGCAGAACAGCAATAAAATCCAAGTGTAACAGTCAAGCCTATGAGCTGGACAGTACAGGTATGCATGCATATGCAAACATAAACTTAGTACTTTATATGAAGGCCAACGGAAAATTTAAACAGCATGATACGAGAATTTAATAGTACGAAGTGTTTCTATTTGTGTTTATCAAAACGGTTTGTCACGAATCAACCAGAAATGTTAGAATTCCGCTATCGTTATTACCAGATATCGAATAACTAATATTTAAAAATGCATGTCATTGATATAAGTCAGAGATATATGTAGAATGTATGTATTATGTATGTATGAATGTATGTATTACAGATCGTAGGTTTTTTCACTTCTCTCTGTCAATTGAGTGACTGACAGAGATAATATAAAAAAGTATACATTTTAACGTCGTCTGTGGTATTCTACAGGGTGTTCGTTTCGATATGCGATAAATTAGACAGGTTATTTGGGCCATTAATAGAAGTTGTCTGGTATATCGGCTTTTGGAAAAATCGATAAAAAAATTTTTTGTTTGTTTTCATACATAATAAATGAAATGGTGTGAGAGAACCTTATGAATAAAATAAAATTTAATCTCAGGTGACTGACGGCACATGTCAAAATAAGTAACATTAGAATGTAATAAAGGTTGCAATACACATGTTCAGTGATTAAACTTATTTTTTTAATAACTCAATAATGGTAAGAGTTAAAACACTAGTTTCTTAGAGAAATTAATTATATTTGACCTAAATAAGCTTCCCTTAAAGTTATAGCATATGAAGAAAAACACGCTGTATATTAACACCAATATTTAGGATTTTTGTACGATATTAAAACAATGTTTTTTTCTAAGTGAGACCAACTACTAAGGTTTTACGACGATTTTTTTAAATTTAATTATTCATATTTAGCTGTGGCGAAAAGTTTATATTATATGCAACAGGTCATAAATTGTTTTGAAAAATTCTCGGCTCTATTTACTATTCTTATATCACTGTTGCATATTATAAAGCCAGTTGTTGTAAATGGCATAAGCCGGCGAAACATATTTATTAAAATACCTTACTACGTACCCATGAAAGAATATGTCCGCAAAATCATATTTCTGTGACTTTTACATAAATATAACCGTTTTACTCACATTAGACAAACAAGTTCTACGCAGGCGAGGTTGCTAGATAAAATATCGTTATGAAAACAGTCTAAAATGTAAAATATGTATATGAACATTTATTTTTCATCCTCATCATCCAGTGTCAATGTCAGACTGCAAACATGACATTATGGAAAGCAGGGTCAAAGTTCAATGACAGCGAATTATAAAAATATATTAGAAATTATACAAGGAGACCTCACGTGTATTTTTCTACGATGAAAAACTAAGAAATATTGTGAATTTCGGCTAGCGAACGTGAAAAGTTGAATGAGAAAAATACACGTGAGACTGCGGGGGGGGGGGGGTCTAGCCAAGAAACTCACCAAACATCACCATGGGGGAGGGGGGGGGGGGGGTCAAAAAGTAGCCGAAAAAACCTCACATGATTTATGCATGAGCCCCATGGTACTAGAAGCTAGGACAAGTGCTTTCATAGACGTAATGCGATATTGTGTAAATAGACTAGGCGAGGAAGTTCGTCGAACTTGTAAAAAAAAATAGGATAAAAGCAATGTGACGTCAAACATGCGCGTAAACATGTCTGACCCACTTTTTTGTACAAGAACTTTATACTATTCCATGGAACTGAACAAACTCAGTCTATAAAACTATTGCGTTTTTCCATTGGCTGAAGTATACACAAAGTGCTTTCTCATTATATATAAAGATCTATGTAGGTGTATGAGTAATTATTAGCCACTCATAAGCATTCTCCTCATATTGGTATCTATACGAGTTATTTGATACGCCTTATGTTTTCGGTACAATAAAAAAAATATATCATCAGCGAATCTTTGCTATAATGTTACAGGCAGGCATATAAATGTTACTAGGGACAATTAGATAATCCGTTTTGTTTTGCTGTACCCAATTAATACACAAGAATGAAAAAGTTACAAGTAAATGAGATTGTGTTTTAATTTAAGTATTTATCCCACAAGAGATATTATACGGAAAAAATAGTACATTGTGCATGTGCATCAAGGGAGGTAAGTACGGAATTACTAACGAGAGTGTTAGAAGCCCGACGCCGTTAGGCGGAGGGCTTTTATGACTCGAGTTAGTATTCCGCTTACCGACCGCGATGCATACAATGTTTTTCATCACACTTGCCAACCAAAAAATATTATTTAAGACATAATATTATTAAATGACGTACTGACATTTCTATTACTCCCTAGGGAATTTAACTTTTCTATTACTCCCGCTACGCGCGCAAGCAATGGCGCGCTTAGACAGCAAGTGTGATGAAATAGTACATTGTGCATCAAGGGAGGTAAGTACGGAATTACTAACGAGAGTGTTAGAAGCCCGACGCCGTTAGGCGGAGGGCTTTTATGACTCGAGTTAGTATTCCGGTTACCTACCGTGATGCATACAATGTTTTTCATCACACTTGCCGATAAAAAAATAAGTTTTAAGACATAATACTATTAAATGACGTACTGACATTTCTATTACTCCCTAGGGAATATCGCTTTTCTATTACTCCCGCTACGCGCGCAAGCAATGGCGCGCTTAGACAGCAAGTGTGATGAAAAGGATATTTAACTGCTAATATGTTACTTTTGTAGCTGAATAGATTCCTTATTCAGATACTATGTCTCTTCTAGCTTAAATAATATTATTATGACTTAAAAGTAGCTAAAAAATAAATAAATTAAAGTTTTTATAAAGTTTTATGAAAATAAAATAAATGAACGAAGCGGATAGTCAGTATACACGGTGCTCGCGAGCTTTGCGAAAGATTTTAACTATGTATTCTAGACATCAAAATAAACAAAAAATATTATAAGAAGTAATGTCAAAATCCACAAAAAAAATATATTTTATCTTTTTTTTTAGACTTTTTGAATACATTTTAACATTTCCAATACTTTTTATCATAGCAACAATTTGGTAAAATAATTTTTTTTTAGGGACAGGTTTTTTCGTCAAGTCTATTCTTATTTTTTGATTGCCAGGCAAAAAGTGTGGTAATATTAGAACACATTGTGGTAGCATTGTAATAAAAAAGAAGTTTGATGACGAGTTATGTCGAAAAACTTATTTCGAAAAAAGGTTAATTATCTCTGTAACCAAGCCGGATCCAGGAAAAACATTACATTGACAAACATACTCTAAATATGCTCAAGAATTCAGCATTAAAATCTTTCGGAATGCTCACGAGCACCGTGTATAGGTATGTACAGTCAGCTGCAGAGATAAGTAGACCCCCTTGCATACAAATTTGTATGCAAGGGGGTCTACTTATCTCTGCAGCTGACTGTACAACGTGATATTTCTACTTATCTTTGTTGATTACTGAAGGACAGCATGTCTTATTGAAAAATTTAGAAAACAATATTCCTAAAATAATGGTTTCAAGAATAAATAAACCTAATAATTAAATATGCATATTTATTTCGACAGTTTGTTGGACCTTACACACAGTGTTGCCATGTCACTGCCCCATCGTGGCAGAAAATGTATCAAAAAATTCAAAAAAAGGAGGAGGTTCTCACCTCCTTTTTAGGGTTCCGTAGCCAAAATGGCAAAAACGGAACCCTTATAGATTCGTCATGTCCGTCTGTCCGTCTGTCCGTCTGTCACAGCTGATTTACTCGGAAACTATAAATGCTACAGTAACGAAATTTGGTAAGGATATGTGTTGTATGAACCGCTACAGGATTATGATACTAAATTGTAAAAAAAACCATTGGGGTGGGGGCCCTCCATACATGTAACTGAGGGATAGAAAAAAAATTTTAGTTGTATATAAGCGTGTGGGGTATTAATAGAAAGGTCTTTGAAAATTATATGAAGGTTCATAAATCTTATTTTTATTTAAGCAAATCGTTTTCGAGATATCAGCTCTCAAAGTCTGAAAAATGTGTCCCCCCCCCTCTATTTTTTAAACTACGCGATATAAAATTCTAAAAAAAATATATGTTATGCGCATTAATAAACTCTATCAACGATTTTTGGTTTGATTAAATTATCTCTTATAGTTTTTGAGGTAGGTTGATTTAACTGTATTTTTTTAATAATAAATTGATAATGGTACGGAACCCTTCGCGCGCGAGTCCGACTCGCACTTGGCCGGTTTTTTGAAGTTGGTTTAAAAACACTGCTAAAATTATTTTATACTTTTTAAAACTATTTGAACGTTTATTTGAATACCACATACCAATAAAAACCAAATATACCTTAAAATATTGAATATTTGCAAGCCCAATTTCTACCCAATAGCACATGTAATAACATATTTTCAATATTTTCTTACACCATGATGGCACATTTACATTGCCAAATTATTAAATGGCAAGTATGTTACTGCGCAAATGTGTCATTTTACACATATAAACTTAGCAAATACAAATATTATTAGGCCATTTTTAATCTGTTGTAAGTAACTTGGACTTCTACCTATAATTTGGTCATATCTTTAAAAGAGGTTGCATGCATTTGTAGAGTGTATGTACTTTGTAAAATGTAAAAATTAGCTAATGTTTCAATAGACTATTTTAATTTATCAAAATTAGGCAAGAAAATGAAAGGTAAATTAATACATGAAATTGCATTTTGCACCTATTTGGCCAAAGTCGGTACTGGATTTAAAAAAAGCAACTGATCTTTCCTATCAATGCTGACAAAAGATAATTATGCATGCAAATGTTATGTTCACACATCATTGAGCCGGACAGATTAATTTATGCTAATCACATTACTGCCAATTGAGACACAAAAGTTTATGATTGGAATTCATGAATAAATTTCTTTAAGAAAACATTTTTAATACAGCTGTTTATATCAGAAAAGTTCGTAATGATTATCACATCTAGTAAGAATAATCATGTAATGTTTATCATTAAGATACAGCTGCTTGCAGATAGTTGTACAAACTGGACACGGCTTGAATAAACAACTGTAATGATAATTATGATGACATAAGATTCTTTTCTGTTGGGTTTGCTAGAACCCCTGTGTATGATTTAATATTTATTGACCTACCTGTCTTCCTCTTCTTCAGCTTCTTTACTCGTAGCTGGACGCCTTTGTTTGATTTTATTACTCTTGATTGATGTATTGTCATCTATCTTTACACTTTTTTCAGCCATTATTCGTAAGCATAATTCGAATTTAATCACTAAGTACCATAAGGGTTTTTTCACTATTATTTATGATATTAAATTGGGGAGTTTTCGCTTTTATTATAGGTTATGATTCATAAAAATAAAATAGACGTCCCCTCCCTGTCGTTACTGACGTTTATGACATTGACAGTTATGCAATGCTGCCATATTAGGATGCAATTAAGTGTTGTTATTGAAGCCTATTTTAGACTGTGCGTGACAAGCTTTCCTGCAAATCTTGATTGAAGGTGGCCAGCATATATTATGGCACTTTCCACTAATGTAGCGGCATCGTAAGAAGTCGTTTTTGACAGCTCACAATAGTGTTGTGAAACGCTCGATTTTACCGTCGTATTCAGTCAAGTGCGAAAGGGCGTTAGATCTGGTACTTGCCATTGAAAATTATACATTGAATTGAATAACAATTATGACATTTATCTGGTTGTCAAGTTCCACACAGTCTGTAAAGCCGCGTATCCACCGGGCACACGGGCTCGCGAGGACCTGTCGAAACCATGACAAACTTTTAGAAAATATGTGCGTACCTACTATTATAGCAATTATTCGTACCTCCATAAAAAAAGGTTTACTTATTTATTTCGATTGACGTATCGGTAAATTGCAGCAACAGCAGTAACATCACTATTCCGTTCAGGCAACAATGAAGTCTGACATTTGCTCCATTATACCAACTGTCAAATTTTTACAGAACTTCATGTGCAAACAAACGTCAAAAACGACTTCTTACGATGCCTCTACTGTACGAGCGAGTAAGTTATAACCTATCTACTATAGAAACGCCCAAAAGATAAACACTCGCGTGTGAACAAAATGTTACATGCCGACGTTTATAGCTCGTAATTGAGTGAGTTATATACATATAACTTTAAACATAGCCGTGTGTCTATTATTTGGACGGAAGCGCTTATCCTTTGTTCGTTTTTATAGCTGAAGCTCACAGCTTACTCGATTGCGGTGGGACCAGTGCCTATAATACTTACATCTGTGACTGCAAAAACAATAGTTTAATTGCAGGGCTGAAAGGGCTTTTCTTAACACCGCGCATATTTCGGCGCAATATCTTTGACAACTGTTTACAGAATATAACCATGATGGACCAATCACAACTATTTTTTAAAGGCGGTTTAAGTTTGTATAGGTTGATATTGAAATTAATTACCATGATGCATTGAAGAGGGCGTGACACTTGTCAACTAAAATTCAGGGCCGTTTTTGAAAGGCAATTTAAGTGGCTATTCCATTCCAGGCTAACGGCCAGCAACCAACATCAACAAAGCTTGTTGCTCACCGTCTAATAGGGGCTTATATTGATCGCACATTTTTATATATGGCAATTCTAATCAAAATAATCAAATGTCAAAAAACTTTTTCGAAAGATCTAAGAAGGTTCGTTTCGTTCGTTTTTAGAAGACGAGAATATCAAGAGAAATTAACGTAGTGGAAATAATTTGACTTTCATGTCCACATGCCAGCGAAATACAAAATACACAGTGGCGAAACAAGAAGTTGTGTTTTTTTCGGAAAATTAAACTATCTAAGTATTCCGACCACCTACGTGACACACTCCTCTTAGTCTGTCGGTGATAATAGCCAATTCCAAAGATCATACAAGTATTACAGTAGGTACCTGAATGTCTTCAGCCTGTCAGCGATGTTGGTGAGCGGCGTCTTCCGGAGCGGCGTGGGCGAGCCCCCCGGCGAGTTGTCGCGCGACACCGACACCAGCGCGCGTGCCACCATCAGGTCTTGTTCGTTCATCCTGGCAAATTGGAAATGTGTGTTTAGGTAAGTACTTAAGTCGTTTAAGAATAAGGATTTATTCATGAGCCGGGTCGGCCGCCCCGAAAAGTAAATGCTAAATGCTGACGCGTAAAATTTTGAGCTTTCCACTTTAATTCAATTCAAATTAACTGTGAAGTAGTAAGTTTAAGCTTGGACAAACAGTCATACGTAAGTACGTCTCTGTCATAAGATAAGCCTATGGGCAAGGTTTCGCTTCTATACGTTAGCATATGCTGCTCTGCTAAGCATAATAGCGATATCTATAAATAAAATTTAACGCAAACAAGCACCGTCAATTCTATAGCTGACAATTCCATTTCCAAATCGCTCTATTTTTGAGATATCGCTATTTCGCTTACTAGGGCAGTATGCAGATGCGTATAATTATAAGGAACTTACTGGCATACATAACGTAATTTGATTTCCACGGTTTGGGAGTTGAGAAGTGTCTATCTTGTGATGTGACCCTTACGAAATAATAGCGACTACGAGCTGTAACCACGTGAGACAGCTCGTTGTATAGTAGGTATATAATTATAATAATGTTTAGGGCTAACAATCTCCCCTAACTAGATCGATTTCACATTTTTAAGTCAATTTTCGCATAGGTAGAAATAATGTTTATACTTAATTGGATTTCACAGAGTCCGCTTCGATAGATTTGGGCCTCCCTAAATCTCATACATCGAGTATTCCGAATTTTACGGAGGCCATAAACGTATGTATGTATGTATGTAAACTTTATTGTACACAAAACACTGGTAAAAATACACATCATTATAACAATTGAAATAGAGGTACGTATGCGATTACCCGTGTGTTTACCATTTGAGCTGCAACTGCGTTATAATTATAACACGGCCTTACTTTCAATTCAATCTATCCCGCTCGTGCCCGCTTATTGGTGCGAGCGAGCCGGATAGAAAGTAAAGCGTAACACACATAGAAGGCGGGCGCGCTCTGTGTGTGGGTGTATATTTGAAACTGGCAAATACAACGCGCGCGCGGCGGGCCCTCGGGCGCACGCACCTGCCCGCGCCCGTCCTGAGTGTGTGATCTTCGTAAGGCCCTGGTTTTTCTGGCCGGCAGCCGGCGACCGACGCGTGTCCGCCGCCGACGGTGAGGGTGGTTTCTCTGACACGTCGTCGGTTACCCGCTGCAAGCGACGTTTCAGAGAAACCACCCTCAAACATTCGCGAACAAAACATACGAACGTCGTCGGCTGCGGACACGCCGGTCGGTCGCCGGCCAGAAAAACTAAGGCCTCAGTCCGCGTTAATCCGCGGCGGCACGTTAGCTCGTGGTACGGCTACAGTGGCTCAGTCTCACGCATTGATGTTACGTTACTTAAAATAAACACGGAGATCCTAGTTAAGTAAGTCATCAAACTTATCAAACAATGATGTCACGAAAGGAAATATGATAAGTATAGTTTGTTTAAACATATCAATAGGAATAAATTAAATCTCAACCGCATCTTCGTAACCTGATATTTTCATAAGATTGCCATGATATTCATATTTTAAGCAGTTCTGTATGGATATACTATGTTATGTTATTTGCTGTGTTACACTTACTATGCAAAATCGCTCAATTATACTCAATTCGCAATCTCCCATGAACATAACATACCTACGCCCTACAATGACCTCTTTTCAAACGCCACCAGAGTATCAACCTTAAAATCTAAGCAATAAGATCATAGCATTTTCAATTGGCAAAAGGTCGGTCGCGATATAAAACGTATGGGGATCCTGCTATACAAGGCAAACTCCTTGCGTCGCGTTGTCAACAAGTGTTGCCAACCGCTTCGTCACAATCACAAGGAATCCAATATAAGACTGACCTTTGGTTAAAGTTCCTACAAATCCTTGGTGAAACTTAATCAAGTCGTGACATAGCTGTGTGAATATAGACACAGGTTAATTATAATTACCTTCTACTTGTGAGGCAAATTGCTCACTGAACACACTTAACTATTATTTTAATTGGCTATTGGGCTCAATAATTGGTTGTAATTTGGTAATTTTTCTTGTATGGCGTGTCATTGGTGTTTAAATTATGGATTGAAATTGTGGTCTAAAGTTATTGACTAGTTTTTTTTTATACCAAGCCGGTGGCATTATCTACAACTATCAAACAGAAGATTACTATGTGTCGATGGCAAAAGGAATAAAATAAACTTATTGGTTACGTAACTTAAGTAAGTCCGTCTTCGACATAGTCGGTAATCCTCTTTGTGTTCGCTCGTCTGAGTGATGTTGAACTTGATATAATTATTTTTTCGCTTACCCCTGACATAATATATAGTAGTAGTAGTAGCAGAAATTCAATCATACCTAGATCAAGAAAATATGATTTTGTATCATGTAAAAGATTTCACCCAGTATATAAATTTATACAAAATGTAGCAACAGGCGACTCGGAAAGATGTTCTAATATTATCACTACATAAATAATGTATAACGCAGCAATAAACAAGTGCAAACAGATTGTCATATTGGTCCGCGATATGCGACCGAGACGTATAGGTATTTCATCATCATCATTATCATCATATCAGCCGAAAGACGTCCACTGCTGAACATCCCCCCCAAAGATTGCCACAATGACCGGTCTTGCGCCACCCGCATCCAGCGGACTCCTGATGCGACCATCATCAGGTCATCAGTCCACCTTGTGGGGGCCTACCCACGCTGCGCCTTCCGGGACGTGGCCGCCACTCGAGAACAGAACCTTTCCGCCCCAAGGGCCATCGGTTCTACGTGCAATGTGCCACGCCCATTGCCACTTCAATTTAGCGAACCGGAGAGCTATATCGGGTACATTGGTTCTGCCGCGGATGGTCTCATTTCTAATACGATCTCGCAGAGCCGTCTCCATTGCCCTTATTTATTTATGTAATTCCCTCGTTATAAAACAAAGTGTAACCAGGACAGTGTTATAGAATACTAGAATGATGTTATATTATAACATTTTGTAACACCAATGTGGGAGCAACGTAAAACGTTATGAAAATTGGAGGTTCTCCAAAAACCTCCATGATTTTTATATTCTGCCAATAAATATGGTAGGTAAGGTAGGTACCCGGATATTTTAATTACGGCCATATTTATTCCACCTGCCACATTAATTGTTTTATAGCCCCTTAAATGTTCATTACTTGTATTAATAATGTAACAACAATATACCATACTGCATGCGTCTACGTACGAGTACCTATAGCAATTATACCTAAGGTATGTTAATGGAGAATTAAAGACATCCGTTTCCGTATAATTATTTAAATTTTGTTTAGTTATTTACGATATTTTATATCCCTCCGTAGCTCCGTTAGGCAATTCATTAATTTTCCCGGATGATTTTCCTGATTCTCCGCATATAGACATTCATTTACCTATTCCTTTAATTGTAGCAATAAACTAATGTATGTATGTACGATTGTAGCTGGCTAGCGTATGATTCTATATATAGTTTCCCTATGAGACAAGATTGCCAGGACTAACATACGAAGCTTTTCCATAATTTTAATCATACCACTCCTAAATATTTACGGTATAAAATTCACAGCTAGGCGCTTATCTCTCTGAACATATCGATCGAGTGAGAGACTTCGTGAAAATTTATGCTGATCTAAAATTAGACCGGACGAGCCTATAAACTACGTTTGACTAAATCAGAATAATACATGGGCGGTCTTTTTCTTTTTACTGCCTTTTTGTGCTACCTAAAGCAGCCCGTAATTATTAATACCTAACTAGAGCTATTTAATTATTCATTATTTGCTTGCAGAAACATATACTTTTCTGTAATAAAGGATCAAACCAGTGGTCACTGCAAGGTCCGCGAGTATATAATATGTACTAACATAGGTACCGAATATACATTATTTAATGCAGGATTTATATGGATGATCTCTATGTCGACAGTCATCCCGTTTGAACGTATATTTAGGTAGTATCTTACACATCAATATAAAATATACATAGGTATTTCATTAAGGACTGATTTTTCAATCCCCAGTTAACAGTACCTGTCAAATAAATGTTAGCCCTGTCATTTTTTGACTGATGATTTTAGAAAAGGATGGGGATAATTTTAACTAACGGATAGCATTATTTGGGGATTGAAAAATCAGCCCTAAAAGTGAATTGTACATTGATCCATATAATATATGTGCCTATTTAAGCTGTTAGTTCATACCTAATCGTTTCCCAGTTATTAATACTATTAACATTCCATTAAAAACCACACTTACTTGAAATCACTTCACTGACACTCCACCATAATTTACTGCCGATCGATTTTGCGCTCGCGTCGATCGAATGTCGATCGATAGCGGTAGACCGGCGCACGCGGTGTTTTGTGTGACAATGCGTGGGGTCGCGGGTCGCGAGGTAAGTGAAGTAAGCCACGGTCGCGGGCGCAGCCTCTCACTGGCTTCCGAGCGTGTATGTCTTGCGCGTGCGTCGGGCTTAGGGTCTGTCATACGGTGGCAGAGCCGCCAGAAAAACAGCGGCACTGCCACGAACTTCGAAATACGCAATTTGTCTCTCGCTCTAATGAAGCCTTATTTGGAGAGACAAATCCTCGAAATTTATTCTTGATATATCCTTGATTTCGAAGTTCGCGGTAGTTTTAATTCGTATTGTATCAATTAACTTTAAATGTATACCATTAGTAATAATCCCAATGTAACTACCTATGCAAGGTGTCTTAGATAAATAGTGCCATCTTCTCTGTAGGTATACCTCGGGCCTCACTGAAAATCAGCGTTGCGTAGGGTGCCCTTCGGTGCACTACGTGACAACAAGCTGAGTGAGGACCCTTTGGCACAACTTCAATATCTCTGTTTTTAATGTAATATAATTTTAAGTTATGTTTTGTGGTAATAAATTCATTTCATTTCATAGTAGGCCAGGAACCGGGTTCTTAACTCGATTCCTGTAGACGTAACATGAGCTACCGCTGCGTTATTAACGCGGACTTACTTCCTATCCGGCTCTCTCTCACTAATATTATCTACGCGAGTACGAGCGGGATGGGTTGAAAGTAAGTGCACGGTAATAACGCGGGGGCAGCTCAAGGTAAGCAGTGTAAGCTAAGCACACTGTATTGCCTATCTTAAGGGTGCGCCTCCACTGACGCTGAGAGGAGCGGAGATGTGCAAAATTGACCAATTACATTATTCAAATTAAAAATTCGAAACACTGTGATGCGGTCTCATTGGCCAATTTTGCACATCTCCGCTCCTTTCCGCGTCAGTGGAGCCGCACCCTAACGCTGCGGCATGAAAAAAGGAAAGCTGAAATAGCTTCATTAATTACATAGTAATTTGAGATGCATCGATAAAGTATGACTAACATTCTTGAAATTAGTGATCATGAAGTTTTAGCTTTATATTAGACTTGTTCGTTTCGTGACATTTGGTAACCCTGCCTTGGTTCGATTCCCGGTGAAGGCATATCTTTACATCAGTGACTTCTCCGCTCGAGGTGCTATTTATACGCCCTATAGGCTATATAAGTAAATGCTACATACTATTCATGCAGGTACGGTATTTACGTTTCTTATCGTTAAACATCAGCGTGCCAACTAATTGAATAGGCAAATCCACGCGAAGCGCGATTCGATGTATTATTTATTTATGAAATACTGATACTTAAATATTAAACATTATTCGGACTGGCATGGTATCCCGTACTTGGCCAATGAAATCCAACCCTTTGGCGTAAACACAATACTTTTTCAGTGTGTTATTATAAACAGGTTCCTCAAAGCACAATTCCCGAAGCAGGATTAGTAATCATGAAAAAGACATCAACGATTATGGTACTTTGAGATGAGTTTCTTTTGGAGCGGCGTCGACATAACAAGATATAAAACTGCGGTTACTTACCTATATAGCTAGTCTAGCTACACCCAAATAACTTTCTTTTTCATCACACTTGCTGTCTAAGCGCGCCATTGCTTGCATGCGTAGCGGGAGTAATAGAAATGTCAGTACGTCATAGAATAATATTTTGTCTTAAAACTTATTTTTTGTCCGCAAGTGTGATGAAAAACATTGTATGCATCACGGTCGGTAAGCGGAATACTATCTCGAGCCATCAAAAGCTCTCCGCATACGGCGTCGGGCTTCTAACACTCTCGTTAGTAATTTCGTATGTACCTCCCTTGATGCACAATGTACTATTACTGAACTTACTTCTTATAATGTTACAAGATTGATTTCGACGTTCATTGTTAGTATAATGGTAGTAATGGTATACGTACTCGTATATTTAGTAAGACGTTGTTAAATTATTGACTCAGCATCGACATCGACGTTGCTGTCATTGAGTGACCGGTTTATCGATAAATCGTCTTGTAGTGATTGTATTTAATTATTTTTAATAGACTTATTCCGTAATTAAAATGACCGTTTGACGCTCAATTTGAATTTAATGCGTTGGGATTTTTTCCTTAGCTATTTTCGTGGTTACATCCGGTTAGGACATTTAACTGTTTTATGTTCTTTGAACAACGCCCTGTATTCAAGGGCGAAACAGGGAAATTGGAGACCCTGTTTTCGCCAATTTTACGTAGGTATCATTAGACGAAACTGCAGGTGTCCATTTCCTCTGTCTATGGGAACTCTAGGCCGTACGAAATGACAGAAATAGGTACACTCAACTCTAGACCTTTTTTGTAATGACATAAGAGATTTCTTACAATTTCATTTAAGGCGTCACTTTGACATAGTACCCGAGTGGCCTGGGCATTTCTCAAGAGTGTATACGGACATCTCATTCATCTGGTCATGTTTTTTTGGAAGTGGCTGAACGATTTGAGGTTGGTTTTGGTTGTCTTATAGAGAAACGGGGGCTGTATCTGACGACCGAAAATGGTACTAAAAGATGCAGCCACTTCAAAAAAAAACGTGAACAGATGAATGAGGAGTCCGTTTACGATCTGAGAAATGCTCGCCTAGGGTTCCAATCGGTTGACTTTATTTAAACTCCTATTCTTATAAACTCTTACAGCTCCCATTTCCTCTTAAGGTCGTAACACCTGGACCGACACCGAAGGTCTTATTGTTGAGGTTTAACATTAAACTCACATGACACATGACATGTTAAGTAAAATATATTCCACAGATGAAATAGACTGACAATGAAATTGTCATTGAATGTACTCGTATCGATCATTTTTGCTATTCCCTGATTCCCATGCCTTTCAGAGTGCATAGCGTTGAGTTGAGCCAGTATATGGTGATCCCGATAATCGTAATTTTGTCGTATTGAATTTTTAAATAAATTGAAACATACCGTCGGGCATAGTGCAATACCGCGTAACTAACACATGCGGATAAATTAGATTCCATAGAAGTATGTTTGAAGTAAGAATCTTATTGACATGTGTTAGATACGCGGTATTGCACTATCCCCGACAATACTTAATTTTAAGCTGTCGTTATTACGCCCTAATTGATTTCTAGTGTCCATTTTTTACTATTAATCATCAGACTCTTCATCTGATCTGAATCCCTGTTGTTATGCGTTATCTTACATCTATCCATTAGCCGAGTCTCCACTGGTTCTCACACATTAGCGTTACAAAATGTTATATAACATCATCTTTCTCTCTTTAACATTCTAGTATTCTATAACATTGTCCTTGTATTGTATTTTATTACGTTATAAAGCAGACGTTTCGGTGCAATTGATCGAATTGAGGCGATTCCCTCTTTATCGATCAGAATATCATGATCTGTCATTGGTCAATCGCTTTCGAGAACTCGATCCCGTTTTCTATCACGATGTTCATGATAACCCTTCAAAATGATTGATGATGTCTGGTTATGTTGCTCGCTCGTGCATAAAGATATTGTACAACATGGCCATGTTAGTATAGTACGTTATAGCCTCTCTCAGTCCACTGCTAGACGTAGGTCTCTCGTATTAAGTATGCGCATTGACGCATTAGGACGTAAATGCCCATAATCGCCACTTGGGCAAGCGGGTTGGCGATCTCAGTAGTGTGTCCACAATGATGATGCTGCTGGCCATCATCAATCTTCTATAAGAGAATATTCATGGATATTTTAATCCCTTAGTCGACTTTTACGACGTCCACGGAAAAAATTGGGTTAGTATACGGAGCCTTAACTGTCCAGGGAATTGGCGTCCTAAGTTTTTTTTTTTAATTTTTGTTAGGTATCAAAGGCAAACCAGTGGATAGGTTTTCTGATGGTAAGATTTTATTGGACCCCTGCGACGTCCAGTGGTATCAAGTGTGTTGCCGACCTTATAAAAGAGCGGGACAGGAAGTAGCATGTAGGCGAAGCATGTAGAGGTGCGGTACTACTAAAGTTCTTCTTGTAAAATCGGTTAATGTTTAATGACGCCCCAACTAACATTTTAGCGATAAAACTAGTTCTACAAAAGCTGTATATTCTTTCGATTAAACACTGATAGCGATAGTGTGGCCTAAAATTTAGCGATATAGCACGCTATAACTCTCTTATAGGCGCAAATAGGCACCGCCGTTAGAGCTCGAAGTTCTATAGTGGTTCATTTTATGCGCAATAGTGATAAACTAGTGATACAATAGTGCCACAAAAGGGATAATTGTTGCCGGGAGTGATAATAAGGGGCTAGAGTAGCAGTATTTTCACTTATAGTTCTAATAACCGCGTAAAATGTCATCGTGTATCACTTAAAGTGTTACAAGAGGACTGCTATAGTGAAAATAATCGCTATGCTTCGCAATAACCGCGTAAAATGTCATCTTGTATCACTTAAAGTGTTACAAGAACACTGCTATAGTGAAAATAATCGCTGTGCGTCGCAATATGGAATCTTTTATAGCTATAATCGTTTGTGTAGTTTTAAATGTCAAAATATTTAATACGCTTTCAATCGGTTTGTGTTGTGTGCAATGAAGATTGTTTGTAATGGCGACTTGATGGATTGTGAAATCATTACCAGTTGAGTACACAAATTTCACGACGCGTATTAGTGAATTCAACCAAAATTCTAATGCGGTTGTTACTTTTCTGTCATTATATGTGGTATTTTACATCTCAATTTTCAAGCGCCTCGTAAATTTACAAGTTTTAACAAATTTGGTATGCTAAAAGTACTGTAGCCTAGGTTATGTTTGGTAAGTAAGTTAATTATAAATCTTTAGTTTTGTGAATGGTTATGCTACACGTACTAGATATTGTAATATTAGAACAATTACATTAACAATTGCTGCTTTATTACCATATTTTAAGCATTTTTTTATATTTGTTTGTAAACAAAAATGGCGTTTCACGTTCTAAACACATGATTAACTCTAAAGGTGATAATTTTATCTCAAGTAGAACTGACAGCTTTAAATGTATTCCCGATAACCATCAAAGGTTATAGAGCGAGGTATCTTATATCTCAAAGCATTAAAAATAACTTTAAGTGGTAATAATGTACACGTAAACACTCTTGTAGAGCTACGGCCATACCGCTATTATAGCACTTCAAGCTCTAAAAAGCTAAGTGATTTAACAGGGAAAATTATGTCTGTTGTATCACTAAATTACTAAGTGCTATAAGAACTCATGTTACCACTCTTAAATGGCTTAAGGTTATTGTTATAGCTTTTGTAACACTGTAGGCGGCATTAAGCACTAAAAGGTAAACATAACACGATTATAGAGCTACAGCGCGAGTAAGTTACAATGGGCACCCCAAAAGAACCTCCAGTGTTAAAATATCCTTAGAGTGGTAACCATAGCATATAAAAGGGCAGTTAATACCACCTTATTACAGCTTTTAGCTACAATATGCAATCTTATGTCTATTATATCACCTTACTAGCACCAGTGTATTAAGAGGACTGTTTATTTCCATAGTATCACCTAAAACTATTATTATGCGTCTTATAAAACTACTACATCACTCAGGATTCTAAATGAGTTGCTGTTATAGCTAATATGTTTGTTGGGGCGCTCTTTCAAAGACCAAAAATGGGACTTTCTGTCGATTTTCCACTTCTTTCAAACTAGTTTTCTGTACGCTTCATCCTGATATCGTGGTTTATCGCGGTGGCGGAATTTAACTACGTTCGAGTTCAAACCATGTCACTTAATTTCTGTAACGCATCAAATGCCCATGTCACCTACGCAGCGTCGAGCACTCGTACTTTTACCTTATTCAGTCGTAAAACCCTTCTTGTATAATATACGATTTACTACCTAACATTATGTTATGAGACATACCATTAGCCCATTTATACCTAATTAGTGCCCAAAATACGGTTATCCGTCGTTGCCCCAAACGAATATATCGGGCCCAAATTAGTTAAACGTGTCTGACGTTTTAATTAGTATGTTGGTACTTAGATCTATGATCTTATAGGTAGTTAATTAATGTAACAATGATATTTTAACCTGATTGGTCCATCCAAGTATCATAGTAATTAGTAAGTGCTGATATTTTTTACTCACTTCGTGTACTAATTACTGGATTTAACATACAATGGTTTACTTATAAGACTTACACTGTACGTATATCTGCACGGCCATTAACCAACCAACCAACTTGGCAGACCATATGGTTAAATAATTCTCATTTCTTACGGTTTACCAACTGGTGCCAACGCCAAATGCTTTTTACTTCGAAAAATACACATAATTGTATAAAATAACCGAAGGGTATGAAAATGCTTAGGTAGTAGCTAAACTTATAGTTTTATCAATTTCTAAATGCTTACTTAGGATACTTATCCAATCCAACACTGTCAAAAATACGTTTTCAAGATAATATGGCGTTGAATGTTTACATAATATATCAACATTTTGTTATCTGTCATTATTATCACATTAGTAAACCAATTCCCATTCCCACCTTAACGAACTGCCAATATTATCTCCAATATACATCTATCTCTCTCCCATTGAGTATCTTGATGTCATGTCATGTCGTACTCATTCATATATTTCATAATATAATAAGAAAGGTGTTCTAATACAATAGGATAGGACGTCGAGGATAACAATCAGGTTATGTTAAACCATAACTACATATATGCTATCTATTGTGTAACTGAATAATATGCAGGGAGTCGCATGGGTACAGTCGAGGAAAATGAATGTTTAGCAGGTTGCCATAATTCTGAAATTAGTCGTGCTACATTTTCCGACTGCAAGCGACTAATAACGAACCAAGATATGTCTATAATCGTCAAATAGAAGAAAACAGCATATTTCTATCTTTGTCTGTCTTTGGCATTAACGTCAGTGACAAGTATTGAAGTTGACAGCAATAGGATATGTATGTTTCTTATAGGTAAATGTAAACGTTTTTTGACTTTTGTTACTCGAACGCACTAACACGACTAAGGAGGCCTACCACTGCGAAAATCGAAATTCGTAAATTTCAAGGATTTATCTCTGTCACTCAAACGAAGGCATCATTAGAGTGAGAGAGACAAATCCTCAAAATCTACGAATTTCGTTTTTCGCGGTAGGGCCTCAGGTAACAGTATCTGTCAAATGTTAGCTCTATCCTTTTTTGACTGATGACCTTAGATAAGAATGGTAATAATTTTAACTAATGGATACATTTAACTGAGGATTGAAAAATCAGCCCTTAAAGAAGAATGTTTGGCATGTTTCTCACTTTCACAATAGTCAGATAAAAAATGTGTCATACAACGCCGTGCACTTTTTCTTTCACATGCATGAACATAAAGAAAGTGTTACATTTATCTGACAGACAACCTTACCTGACGATTATGAAACAAGCCCTTCATCTAATAAGTTACACGAGGAAATGAAATAAAAAACTAATTGCCTGTTTATATTTATTAGTAAATAAATCATGTTTTAAAAACGAGAGTAGACCCCGTGGTTGTTTATGACAATTAGGACTGCTAAAAAATGGTCTTGCATGGAAGTTACTAGCTCAGTGCAGCAGAGGTCCCATCCCAGGGGAGTCCCATATCTTCCCATGCTTGATTGCAATGTTGGATGAGGGCTTCGGTTCTCCATATTATTTTTGTCATTTTCGGGTGACGATCGAACCAGGTATTAGTTATTCTAGCCGTGTGTATTATCTTGCTCGAATTAACAATTAGGCATCTCCTGTTGTGAATACACATTCGCACACTGGGAAACATATTATTATTCTCTTCTAACATCGTAACATAATCCACTGCATTTGCTCTTGGAGTTCGCCTACGCCATCAGCACTCATCCAATCCCACAAGTTGACACCGTTTTTTTCTTGATAACGTGTATGCCGCCATAAATTTAATCTGCCACGAATGCAAGATTCAAACGTTTTCTCATCTGTGAAAATTGTTGACGACCAATCAAAATCCAGATACTTATTCGTGATCAAAGTCCGCACGTGCAGTTTTTTAATCAGATTAGGTTGTGTTTTTCGCAATATTATATCGAAAGAATCCAAACAATATTTTATAATTATTGAGTTTGACGTATCTTTGTCATTTGGCAGTCATTGTCACAATCTGATTACCAAACAAATATAGTTTGAAAATCGAACTACCGTTTCACCCGGCAAGAAATAGAACTAGAAAACTTCATGAGTATGTGACGTAATTTGTCATTATAATACGAACAGGTTATGTGGACGATTAAACTGCTAAACATTCATTTTCCTCGACTGTACATAGAAATCAAACAAATAACAATGATAGAAAATTACTATTTCCGTATTTCGTCCTAATTTAAAAGTTGTTCGTGAAATTAATTAGTTACTAGGTATTCTGATGAATGATTTGAGTAATTCAATAAATAAAATATGACTGAATGTATTTTTTATTGATATTTTTTTAATTAATGAAACATTTCGACAATAGTCGTAACAAATTTAAAATGCCACCTGGTCAAAAACCGAAAAAAAAAGCATCCGATCTTAAGGAACATTACGACAAAACGAGCATTCGCTCATTCTATCCTCCACTCTACGAAATTCGTTCGTTACACAAAACGTGATTCGTCGAAATTTTGTTGACTTCGTAGAGTGGGGATAGAATGAGCTAATATTCGCTTATTTGGTCTAAATGCACCTTCAGGCGACCCAACATTATTCATGCACGACTTGAGAACGACACAATATGGAAGCTGTACGTGTACGTGTACATGTTCAAGTTTTCATAAAACCGTTTACAATTATTTACTTAACGCATTGGAATTTGGAATAGAGACATGTAGTGTACAGATGCCGATAGTTTATTAGTAAGTTATTAGTTTATTACTGAAAAAAATAATTCTTGTTGCAGTGGTGAAGCGATGGAACCGAATTTAATACAAGGTCTATTTAAAATTTGCATTTATAACTGTAATGTAACTCGAAAATCGGGTTCGAGCGTACTATTTATTACGACGTGACATAATCTTGTACCTTGAAATAGTGACAAAAGCAAACACTCATCAATCTACTCGTGTTTACAGTAAATATTGTGTATCTACTTACATACACAATATACACAAACAATTTTAGCCACAGTTACTTATACTGAAAACAGTTTCAGCCTGTTAGAATTGAGACTGAGATTTCATAATCACGCATTTTCAGAACGCAATCTTGGTTTTATCACCATACCTTAAACCTTTAGGTATTCATAGTTTTAACAAAAAATGTAAGTGAATTTCAAGTAACATTTTTTGTGAAAACTATAAATACCTATAATTAAACGGCTCTACGAAACACGAAACATGCTCCTTCGTGACTAATTAATCGTGAGTTTAACCGTTTAATTATGTTAACGTACATTATAAATATTATAATTATTTCGTAGTGTGCATTTGGCTTTATCCCCAAATGGGTTTTATAAGTTTTATAACTTTTACAAATACGAGTACGGAGACGGAGTAAGCAGGGATCCGGTACCGGTCTTTTCTCCATACAAAAGAAGTGTTCTTATTTCGTTCTTCGGTATTTAATTCATTGTTAATGGAGTAGTTTTGTTAATTACATAAAATATTAAGGTACCTACTACAAACAGTATAAAAAATATTAGGCGAACACCGAAGTTCGCAATTTTCGGGGATTTTTCTCTGCCACTCTAATGACGCCTTCGTTGGAGTGACAGAGACAAATCCCCGCAATTTGCGAACTTCAGTGTTCGCGGTAGCAGGCCTGGTTCCTATCCCTGCGAGTAAGTAAGTAAGCATTCTTGGTCTTTACACGGAAGGTTAAGCTACAGTCGGGTTCATAAATATGTAGGCACATAATTCCTACAAAAAACCTTAATCCGTTTTCTGAAATCAATGGCGGAGGACAATAGGATTTGTTCCACAATCCTCAAGAGACGAAATGTGGCTTGTCGTAATCTGAACACGGCAGACAGACAGTCACCACCGACCGGTCTGGGTGGTCGGCCGACTGACCTTTAAATTTTGTGCCCTCGTTACAATGTATACCTACTGAATATTAGCAAGAGGTCAGACTTAGACGAGGAAGTTAGGTAGTAGGCTTGCTGTTGTGGCACGGTAAAGAGGTAGTATAAATGATTTGCCAATTTTTAAGAGATTGGCTACAGATTAAATTTAATACACGTCAATAAAACGGGCTAATTTACAGGGGAGTGGGTGACAGATGGAAAGGGCGTAAGTTTACAAAACTCAACAAACTTACATAGGTTGCTAATCGCCTAAAAGCTCATTGCTAAAATTCTGATCATAATATTTGAGAATATTGAATAATGTATTTCTACGTTAAAACGATTTAACCCTTAAATGCATAGTGATGTATATATGCATCATGTATTCTGGACTCTATTGACAACATGTCAGAATTCAAATTTGAATAGGTTTTTGTCAAGGTCATGCATTTAAGGGTTAAAGTATCTACTATCGCGATCAGATGTAGGAGCTGCCAGGGTAAAATTAATAAAATTACAGAAAGAAAAACCACCTTACTTTTAACATTATATTTCACAACTTCATTCTTTGCGATTTAAGGTTTACATATTGTAGTAGCGCCCCCTCTATCGGGGTTCCATAGTCGGCTCACTGACTGCCTCGTTCGAATCATTCAACGTTTCCGTGCTCAAGCCTTCGCACGTCAAGCAACAACACGCCGAATTTTCTTCAACGCCGAGTTATCTTCAACGCCGAGTTTTTACAACGCAGAGTTTCTGCAACGCTGATACGTTACTGCTAACAGGGCAGATACTGTCATGCTTAAAGTCTTCAACGTCGAGTTTTCTGCAACGCAGAATATTTACAATGCTGATACGTTACTGCTAACAGGGCAGATACTGTCATGCTTAAAGTCTTCAACGTCGAGTTTTCTGCAACGCAGAATATTTACAATGCTGATACGTTACTGCTAACAGGGCAGATACTGTCATGCTTAAAGTCTTCAACGTCGAGTTTTCTGCAACGCAGAATATTTACAACGCTGATACGTTACTGCTAACAGGGCAGATACTGTCATGCTTAAAGGGTAACAAGTAGCCCAAAGGTACTGTTACGCCAAGCTAGCTAACAATAGCTAACGCCGAATATATGCAACGCCGAGTTTTCTTCAACGCCGAGTTTTCTTCAACGTCGAGTTTTCTTCAACGTCGAGTTTCTGCAACGCCGAGTTTCTGCAACGCCGAGTTTCTGCAACGCAGAATATTTACAACGCTGATACGTTACTGCTAACAGGGCATATACTGTCATGCATAAAGGGTAACAAGTAGCCCAAAGGTACTGTTACGCCAAGCTAGCTAACAATAGCTAACGCCGAATATATGCAACGCCGAGTTTTCTTCAACGTCGAGTTTTCTTCAACGTCGAGTTTCTAACAACGTCGAGTTTCTAACAACGCCGAGTTTCTGCAACGCCGAGTTTCTGCAACGCAGAATATTTACAACGCAGAGTTTCTGCCATGCTGATACGTTACTGCTAACAGGGCAGATACTGTCATGCTTAAAGGGTACCATAAACCAGTAACCATACAAAGGTACTGTTACGCCAAGCTAGCTAACAATAGCTGATGCTGAATTTCTACAACGCAAGGCCGAGTTTCTGCAACGCAGAGTTTTCTGCAACGCTGATACGTTACTGCCAAACCGGGCAGATACTGTCATGCTACTCATGTTTTAAGACTAAACCAGTAACCGTACAAAGTTACTGTTACACCAAGCTAGCTAACAATAGCTGACGCTGAATTTCTACAACGCAGTTTTCTACAACGCAAGGCCCAGTTTCGGCAACGCAGAGTTTCTGCAACACTGATGCGTTACTGCCAAATCGGGCAGATACTGTCCGAATATGTAGCCACCGCTGAATTTCAGCAAGGTCCAGTTTCTACAACGCTGATGAAATGAAATGAAAAATGTCTATTGATGCTAAAAATAGAAACAAAAGGAAAACTTAATCGTAGGCGTAGTGCCAAATGGGGCTGTTACTGTCACGTTTAATGGGTAACCATACAAAGGTACTGTTACGCCAAACTAGCTAACAATTTAGCTATGTACGCCTGTATCTCTAATTTTGGGATCATCACACGAGCACCATCAGCACAGCCCAGCCCAGATTCTGTACGCACGACATCTTTTCAACCTGGCACGTCAACCGGTCATCGGCACCAGAATGTACCCACTGAATGCACACCGTTCTCGCTCGAGGAAATAAAATTGGACGAGGAAATCGTCAATTGACTGGACACACTAGCTGAAGAAGGTCATATATGGCCAATTGCCACCTTCTAGTCATACCCCTTCTAAAACCTATAAGCGACGCATGTCGTGTTCTATGCGATTCTCATTTTACACAGACAAAAACGAGAAGGAATTTTGGCATTTCTGCAATAAATGCTAATTTAAAGGATAAGTTACTGTAAATAATGCAGAGCGAGACAAATTTTTGTTCGGCAAAAACGTGTCTAATAAGCTAAAGCGTAGACCGTTAATACATTTAAAAGAAAGATACACATTAACTGTATAATTTATTTAATAAAGAAAAATTTCATTATGAAGAATAGACACCGCCGTCAGAGAGGTCATGTAAACTACAACACTCTACACCGGAACACGACATATCCCTCGCCGGATGCAGGGCGCCATCGTGCAGCAGAGCAGCGCTGCCCGCGCCGGCGCCGTCGCCCGCCGCCAGCTACACAGCGCCTGCTACCGCAGGGGCCGCGAGCGCGTGCGCACGCCTCGCATATACGAGCAGAAACAATAACACACGAGGTACAATACACTGGACGTCTGCTGCACTCCTCTCGCTCCTGGTCAGAAATCATGGTCCTGGTCAACTTAACGTTATTTTATCATGGAGGGTCAAGAGATATCTATTTTATCATTATCACCTCCTATTTCTACCTAATAGTCTAAATATGAACAAGAAAAACTTGATTACAAAATGTCTATTAATAAACTGTTAACACTTTCAATTGCGGACGAGTGCTACGCGCTACGGTCATAGCCGATCCCGTGATTTTTTCCACTTTGTAGCAAAAATTGACCTCCCACAGAGAACTCCCCTCGAGAGTTCCCCGTGCTCAAAGTGTTAAATCAACGCCATCCCACCAACAAATTCCTTGCTGGATCTTCTGTTACACGTATTTAATATTTACTAAAATATGCTAAGAGATGTGACATTGTACCCTTACTGATAATAATATTGATATATTAAATTTAAAATGTATGAATACATTTGTAAAAACCACCACTTTTCAAATGGAAGATTTACCACACAGCTTCAAAATTAATAAAAAATAATTGTTACAGATGTCTCCAATAGACTTATAAGATGCGTATTATTTAATACCCATTTACGAACCACACAGAAAATATTATCTCCAATTTATGTTGGATATTTTATATGAATTTAATTGTTTAGCGATGGTTTAATCATGATCACCGTACGTATTTACAAGGATTCTAAAACTAGTTTATGAATACCTTGGATGCAAAGAGTTATTTATATCTTGTTATTTATATTCAATTCGAAACATATTATATGCAATTAAGACTACCGTCCCGTCGTCAGAAGTTAATAAAGTACAAATTACGGAATATCGCATAATGAATTAGTCTTCGTACCTCTGCAAATGTGGTGGACATAACTAAAATTTAATCCCTTCAGGTTAAAATCAGTTTCAAGCAATAATAATTATTTTCTAATGCTTCCACTACTGGCTGGGGAGCTTTCAACGTTGGTAAAGAAGCACACTGTTATTGGAAAGATACGGAACTAAGATGTCACATTAATAATTTGATATTAAAAGTAGCACGTTCTTGGCTTAAAAATGTTTTTGCCCACAATATATACAATTGTGAAATTATGTTTTTTGCTTCATACATAAACACTAAGAAAAATATACACGCTGATCAATTATCTCGTAGATAATTTAGCGACTGGATGGGAGTTAGGAAATTATGCCTATAAACAAATAAAACAAATACTTGTTGAACCGGAAGTAGATTTATTTGCAAGCCGATTAAAAACAAAATTCCTCAAATACGCTTTTACAATTAAAATATTATAATAAAGTAACGCTTTTCCAGCAGAAACTTAAAACTTGTTATGCATTTCCTTCATTCGCTTTAATTAACAGACTTCATTTTAAAAATGCATTGGCCAACACAACCCTGGCTTCCATTCTTTGAAAAGTTATTGGTTTCAGAATCCATACAACTCCATCCAAATATTTGATTCAAATATGGAACTATTCATAATTATAGATATGCGCTGTCATTATTGGAAAAAACAGATTCTAGCGAGATGCTAATTTTTTTGACACATAAATGGCCTAATGAAGATCTAGAAACACTTAATTTTATTGGCCCTGGCTACCGCACACTGCGTACAAATCTTTATATTGATCCGAACACAAAATATTGACACACACACAGAAGTACAACTACTTCCGAAATTTATAATAAAAATTCTCGGCGGAATTGTACACAACCGATATTAACTTCCATTTTTTAACGAGAAACCAGAACTTTGTCATCTCAATGTATACAGACGTACTAAAATAATAACTAATTCACTTTGCGGTTTCAACATAGACACTTTATTTATCAGTTACAAAAAAAAAAAAAAAACATGCCAAAGACTCATCGCAAATATTGAGTCGCTGGATTTCACAATAGTGGTATCAACACATATATGTTCACTGCACAGTATAGCACTAGGCATTCTGCCACTTCTATGTTGGTATAGCCAACAAGTTCGTTGTCAGTGTAGACATCATACGCAAAATTGCCAGTTGAAGCGATTTTTTCTTTTATTTTTGCCTAGTTTCATAGTAATGAAATTGTAGATGATTGCAATCAATTTGCTAAGACATTTGTCGTCATCGTCAAAAAACCTGTAAAATAAAAATAATTCATAAATTTTATAATAACCACGATTAGCATTATGTTAAATACCTAAATCAAAATAAGTGGACAAACGGTGCCCTCCGGGTCTCAATGAAAAGTCGATGTAACTTTGTAACCGCTATAATTTTAGTACATTATACATTTGAACTCCAAAACAATCTCCCAAAAACTATCTCAACTAACAACATACAGAAAACAGTCTTATATTTTTACAGTGAAACTTTCGTTATCAAGTTTTCATTCCATACAGCGCCATCTCTAGGATCATTTACACATTAAAATATTATATATTAAAACTACGAATTGGACATACCGCCCACCAAGGACAGAATGTCCTTTCTAACCGCCCACCATAGCAACATTGACCAATCGGAACTTGGTGAGCATTCAAAATAACAAAAGTACTCTACTCTCAACTTACATTTAGATAACAACAGGATTATTTATAACAAATATACTCTAAATAACATTTAAATATAAGCACTGTGGATGTAAACAGTCTTATTAACATTGTCTTCCTACTCCTACTTATCACTAATTGGCAAAACACAAATTTTAGAAGTGGGTCGTTTCACAACTGAGTTTTTACATTTCAACGACTCCACGCCACTCACGGAGATATTGTTCTCCTTTAGCAGAACAATATCTCCGACGTCTCAGGTTCCGGTGTCTTGAAGGCCCACTTGTACCGGTGCATCAGATGTGTCAAATACTCATTAGACCAACGACTCCAGAAGTTTTGCACCATCTCCTGAGTGATCTACCATCTTTTTAAAATACTTAAATTACAATTCTCAAAGTTTATCTCAAGAACAGTTACAAGTGGCTCTCCTATTAAGAAGTGACCTGGGCTTAATGGAACAGCTTCAGTTGGATCACCGCTCAATACAGACAAAGGACGCGAATTTAGGCATGCTTCTATCTGGCTGAGCAAAGTGCTCACTTCCTCGTACGTCAAAGTAGATTCCCCGATAACACGTTTGACGAGATATTTTACCAATTTGACGCCGATTCCCATTCCCATAACCTACCAAGTTTTCTTGTGCGCGACGTCCACCACTAAATCCGGAACGTGTGAACTATCTATGTGGTAGAATTATAGGGTCCTTCACTCCTTCGGATGCCCGTGATTGACCTATTCTGCTATTCGTTCGAAGCAATCCTTGCTCATCGAGGAAAGGAGTTAAGCACAACAATTTGGATGATTTAGATTTGATCTGACCGTAAGTATTTATTTCCTTTATCTCAGCTTGAAATTCAGTTGCTTGAGTTAGTTTGATACAACATATTAGTGCTTCATCACATTCCCACTTATTTATATGCCTAACGCTTTGACCTTTCTCACTAATTTTCCTTTTTGTGATGAATCTCCTACAATAAGCTATAACTCAAAGAAGTCTTTGTAACGAAGAGTATTTGTCCAAAATTGACATTACTACCTGGGCAATGTGAACTTTTAATGATTGCTCTTCCTCTGTTGCGTTGTCCTTAAGCCTTTTATATGTAATTTCTTTTTCCCACAGAAACTTCGGGCCGCATTTCCACAACTCCAACTCTGCAAGCTCTGATGTCTGAACTCCTCGCGACGCGAAATCAGCTGGATTATCTTTTAAGGAGACATGACACCACTGCGAGGCTTCCAGTGTAGGATGGATTTCAGAAATGCGATTGGCCACGAAGGTTTTCCAATTGCTTGGATGCTTGTTTAACCAAGCCAATACCACCGTTGAATCTGTGTAAGCCCTTATATCCTTTCTTGGGATGTAAGCATTCACAACGCGCATATAAACCACTGCAGCATAGGCAGCATTGGACGCGTCTGAGAAGCTATGCAATTCTGTGACGATATTGTCGGACTTTGTTAACATCCACCATGGAATCCTGAAGTCGGTGAGTTGAGCTTTTCATTTTTCATCACGGTAAGTATACCAATCTTCTAATATACTCGTTGGTGGTTCTTCGTTCCATCCTGTCCCCGCTATCCACAATCGCTGAATGAATATCTTAGCTTTTATTACGCATGGAGCTATCCATCCCAGGGGATCGAATAACCGCACAACGTCCGATATAATCTTTCTTTTGATTACAGGTGGAGACTGCGGCGACAACTTCACCGAGTAGTGGAACTCTTCGCGACTTCGATTCCAGGTGAGTCCTAGTATCTTTACTATATTGTCCTGTTTACATTCTAGTATTTTAGCTTACTTGATATTTTCTGCTTTTCCTGATTGATCTATTATGTTCATTAATTATTAAGATTCATTTATTACTTCCGTATATCTTTCTTTCAGTACTGTATCTTTTGTGAACTTTCTTTCCAGTGATTTTAACCTTTTTATTGCGATCTCACGAGAGTTTCCATTTTTGCAGGTTGGCTCCTCATCGCGGAAGGGCAATTTCACCACGTACCTTCCATCTTTGTCTCTACACGTCGTGGTTTTGAAGATGTCTTCACACCTCAACCCTTCTTTTGTTAACATTTGTTTACTCAATAAAGGCTCGTTTTCTAATTCCCAAAATCTTTTAATTATTTCATTGTCCTCTACTCGTGTATGAAAAACGGATATATGACTTTCAGTGCTTTGATCCGTTGGCCCAGATAGTATCCAGCCGAAGGCAGTGCACTGAGCTAACAGGGACTCATCTGGTCCTTTCAGTATACCTTCCTTCATAATCTTGCTGTACACTTCTGCTCCCAGTAAAATATCTATTTTATTGGGTGAAACAAAGTTGTTGTCCGCCAAACACAAGTCTTTTAATTGTACCCAATCCGGAACTGATATTTGCCTTTCTGGAAGTAATGACGTAATTTTTGTCAATACGAAACACTTTACCGGCACTTTAAAGTTCGGGTCGGATATTGATTGAAGGTTCAACTTTACAGTTGCCTTTGATCTAGCTAGAAGCTCACCACTTCCAACTCCCGTAATTGTAAGGTCGGTACAAGTTTTCTGCAATCCCAACCTTTGAACTGTGGCCTCCGTTACAAAGGAGGCCTGTGAGCACTGATCCAACAAAGCTCTGACTGGCCGATACTGACCTGTTTTTGACTCAACGTTCACGATTGCCGTGGGTAACAAAACTTGGTTTCGTACCTGACCTTTCGAAAAACAAGTCAATACCGATGTGATCTCATTTGTAGGCTGACTAGTCCCTGCATTTGAGGGTCCCATAGCCGCTCTTTCACTCGAACCTTCTCCGACTGATTGAACTACATTACCGGAATTACCAGTCGAAGCACCCTTTGGATGAAGCAAGGAATGGTGTTTTTTCTGACATACCCTGCAGCTGGTGGCTTTTTGGCAGAATCTAACACCATGGTTGCTTCCTAAACAGTTATAACAAATTCTATTGTTGCTTACGAATTCGTGCCGTTTCTCATAATCCTGGTTGGCGAATTTCTTACAGAAATATAACTTATGTTCTTCGCCACAAAACTCACAACTCATTTTATTTACTACATTACTAGTGTGCATCACCTTCACGGAATCTTTACTGGTCGATGCCCTTTGGTTGAACAATGTAGTTTTATGTACATATTTAGGCTCGATGAATTCCAAAGCCCGATACCTGTTAGTTAAAAAGGTCTGGAATTCCTTAAATGTTGGCAACGAATCCGAAGGCACATTAGTAGCAACATTTAACTCCCACTGCTTTCTAGATTCAGCATCTAATTTAAGTGAAAGCAGATGGATGACAATCAAATCCCAAGATGAAACATCTATGCCAATATTTCGTAATGCGTTCAAACAATCCGAGGACGTGTCCATCAATTCCTTCAAGCAACTCGCTGACTCGCTAGTTAAGTTTCGCTGACTAAGCAAGCGCTTCAAAATGCAGTTGGAAATATATTTTTTATTACTGTACCGTTCCTCCAATTGTTTCCAGCATTGAGCATAGTTAGCATCCGACACAGGCGTGTGCCGAATCAATTGCTCAGCTTCTCCGGTCAAATAACCTTTAAGATATTGCAACCGCTGGACGTTATCTAAATCTGAATTATTGTGTATCATTGACACGAATAAATCCCGAAATGTGATCCATTCCGTATATTTCCCAGAGAATGTGGGGATGCAGATCTTGGGTAATTTGACCTGAGATGACCTTTTGTTTACATTTTCATTTGTACTATTATTCACTTTATTTGCATTAGATTTGACCTTAAATTCCGCTAAAATCTGTTTCAATTCACATTTGTATATCATATATTTTTCTTCTGTTGACTCAAAAACATCCTCTTTTATGTACTTTGCTTTGTTTAATAATGCACTGTCAGATTTTTGCACTAGCTCTTTGTGCCCCTGTCTAAAGTCAGACCACATTTGTTCCAACGATTCTAACTTACCTTCAACATAATATTCCGTTATACGGTCCTTAGGCGACTGTTTAAAATTAATTATCGCCTTACATATACGCGAGGACAAATCGGATTGAAAACTTAGTAAAGATTCCATGTTGAAACAAAACTAAAATAAAACGCCAATAACTGCTAAATTTGACAAGTGCTAAAATTAAACAGAACTAATTAACAACTATTTTATAAACAACCTGAAACAATTTTCAAACACCAAGTTTTTTAATTTTTATTGGACGACACTTAGAAAATTTCGAAGTAAAATTTGTGAAAAAATTACAAGTGTTTGAGAAATTGGGACTTAGGCGAAATCCGGCATGGATTCACCGTACCTTCGTTTTTTCGCTTATTTTTCTAAGTCCTAAATCTAATTAAGCTAAATATTACAAGTTGAACTTTTTTCCATAATTTCACTAAGTCCAGGACTGCTTGATTATAAGGTTGAAAATGTCTAACAATTTTGATGAACTTCCACTGACTTTAAAGTTTTGATCTTCTTTGAACTAAGGTTGAACTTCGCCTAACAAAATAATGTAAATGTACTCACGGTTTGTACTATACACCTCTCACTCACACAAACTTTCCACCTTGATCTGCTGTGCTGCTTTTAGCGCCCTCTTCGCTGACCTCTTGGCAGTTTACTTGTTCGGCTTTTCTCCGCTAGATGGCGCTACCGTCGCTGCTCTCTGTCGTATGGACTGCCACTCAAATCGTATCCCTCTGAACAGCGATCCACTGCTACTATGGGAACGATATGCGAAAAGGAGCCTTGCTGCACGCACTGAACTATCCGGTTCGAAGGACCAATGGTCAAACGGTGCCCTCCGGGTCTCAATGAAAAGTCGATGTAACTTTGTAACCGCTATAATTTTAGTACATTATACATTTGAACTCCAAAACAATCTCCCAAAAACTATCTCAACTAACAACATACAGAAAACAGTCTTATATTTTTACAGTGAAACTTTCGTTATCAAGTTTTCATTCCATACAGCGCCATCTCTAGGATCATTTACACATTAAAATATTATATATTAAAACTACGAATTGGACAATAAGAATTAAAACTCTTTAGTTTATTTTAAACTTACCTAATAAAAGATTTGCTGTTCTGAGAGTACCTTTACTGTTTATTTTACGTTTCGTCTCTGCGTTTGAGATTTATTTCACATTTGTGGTCTGAACATCCTACAATATGTAAACCTTAAATCGCAAAGAATGAAGTTGTGAAATATAATTGATGATCAAACGAACTTACCAAGGGAAGTTCGATCACAATTATGTGAGCAACTTCATTCGACGCGATTTATAACAACCCACCCTCAATATTAAAGGACAGTTTTGTCTAACGTCACCCTACCCACTTATAACAAAAAGTGAAATAAATTCTCAACATTAATACTGTAAACAAAATGATTCGAACGAGGCAGTCAGTGAGCCGACTATGGAACCCCGATAGAGGGGGTGAAAGATAGTGGGAATGTTTTTAGTGTTGCTAACATAAAAAAAAAAAAACCTTTAAACACCGTGCAAGGCTGATGCATGGGGCGCTACTACAATATGTAAACCTTAAATCGCGTCGAATGAAGTTGCTCACATAATTGTGATCGAACTTCACTTGGTAAGTTCGTTTGATCATCAAGAATAAGGTGTGAATTTGCGCTGATTTTTTTAAGCACTGGACATGTTTTTTCCGTGGGCCCTTCAAATGTTTGTGATCAATAAATACACAAATAATGCCCTCGCCGTGATTTAAACCCGGAACCTCCAGCTTCGTAGGCAGGGTCACTATAAAAAAAAATTTGTGTAAATTTTTTAAAATCAAGATTTCCACTTAAAGCTTATCGGTCCGATGAATGGCATTGTTATCCTTTGTGAACCCAACCACTAATTACCTACGCACAAAATACAGACCATAAGCAACATAATATGTTTTTGGAATAACAACAGTATTCCTTAGGTAATAAGGATCAAATTGTCACATCATGTACTCAATTTATAACCTTTTGGAATTAAGAACCATGGTCACCCAGGTGTCATGTTAAAGGATGATTTGATTTTTGTAACACGTGTTAATTTTTGCAACCTACAAGTATGAAAGTGGGGATAGGTTTGTTATCAATTTCAATTGCGAAGTTCTACGATTACCACCTTACTATTGTAATTTAAATCCCATCGAACTAATGTGGAGTAGCTTAAAAAGAAACGTACGAAAGGAAAACGACAATCCGAAGTTTAGTGAAGGCGTACTTCAAATTATAAGGAGATCAATAGATTTAACACATGAACACTGGAAAAACTGTTGTCTGCATGTTCACAAAATAGAGAAATCAATGGCCCGAAATTTGTGTAGCCTGAGACCTGTATTATAACAGCCACCCAGCTGTTATAATACAGGTCTCAGGCTTTATTCCAAGCTTAATTCATACTCTACTGAACTAGAGTAAAAAATAACTTAAATATATCCATTAAAATATAAATAAATACCACCCTCTAACTTACACTTGTAAAACACTAGACCGGGTCCCCGTTAATATGCCTAATATTATTAGTCCTAATATGAATTCGCATAACGGATTTGGCATAAATAATTAAGCATAATATTGAATAGGCAAAATAATAAAATTCCATAATGCTTAATACGCATATTACTGATTATGCATAATTGAAATACGCATAACATTATTAAATATAACTTTATTCGTCCTAATATGCATTAGCATAAATTTAGAAATCAAGCGAATGAGGCAGATCAGGGTAAAACCAAGACAGTAAGGTTAAGTTCAAAAGACTAATAAGCAGGAGCGACGAAGCGAAGTTGAAGCCTAGCTTTCGTCGATGTCTCCTACAAATCCGAATGAACACGTCAGATACAATCAATTAAAGAAAATATTAGGTATTTAATAATCAATTTTATTAGTAAAGAAATCACATCTTGGTAGGCGCATGAGGCGTACAGTACAGAGTGTGTACCTATTTAATACGGGCGTATATTTGAATGATGCTTAAAATAGTATCTAGGGAACCGGAACCTATTTACCTATACCATGATTTCTACGATCACAAAACGATAACTGTATCCCGTATAAAATACACACGCCGTATTTATGAACATTTTAAATTGCTAAGGTAAAAATGTGTGTAATAAATAAAATAATCAATATTTACTACAAAAATATAAGTAGGTGTGCATGTATGTCAGTCGATAAAATATGTCAAGACCTAAGCATTATACCTACGCACAACGCACAAGTAAAAAAAAGTCTAAACTGGTTTTAAATTGGAAGCAATGTATAGTATATAAGGTCCTAATTTATTAGATGCAGATATGTTTACAGCTGATAGTACTCGATCTCTGGAGTATATTAAACCGTGCAACATTATAGCTTTTACCATGTTTTTTTGGAGAAAACGTAAAAACAAATTTGCTACGTAAAGACAGCCTGTTTATGTGATTATGAAATGAAAACTCTTTGAACAGATTCTCGTACGTCTTTTACGTACTACTTAAACTGGAACTGGCCACTTCACTTCGATAAATTAAATACTTGATTGTCAATGTCATGTTATTTTCCGTTGGATTGTGTCATTTGATGACATGACAGACAGTGTTATTGTGACATGTGATAGGTAATACACATGATGATTTTTTAGACGAAATTATAATTAATTTTTTTGTTAGGAAAATGAAAAGTTACATGAAAAGATTTCTTAATTTATATTTAAAGTTAATTATTTTAATGTAAAGTATCATGTGTTAAAATACTTGCAACTAATAAATTAGGACCTTATATAATAATATTATTAATACGTACTAATCGACAGTAACTTGGCAAAAATATTTGGTATATAGTATCGGTTTCGCTACGCAATCTATGATCGGTCATTATTATTTTTTCTATTATATTTTATACCTTTCATTAAGTATACCAATTAGTATTATGCTCATCATAATTATTCCAAATCATCTTTATGATAGTTTACGTTATACGTAAATACATTATGCGTAATCGTTTATGCGATATTATGCTTATGCCACTTAAATAGTATGCTTAACAACGCTATGCCAATTTGAAGTATGCGTAATAAATTATGCGAATTAATATAGACTCCACTAGACCAGGTGGTCCTTATCATATTCCAACTCTAAAAGGTTTTATGTGAAATGTGACGTATTCCAATTTGACTCTTATTCTTAAGACTATAATGCTGTAATTAATATTAAAGGTTTTTACTATTACTGCATTTCATTTACTGCAAGCAATTAGCGGCTAGGTTTAACAAAAGATAACAATGCCATTCATCGGGCGGTAAGCTTTAAGTGGAAATCTTGATTTTAAAAAATGTACACTATATATTATATTATACACTATATTATACCAACTAGGCTACGGAGGCTGACAAACATCTGACTAGGCCTCTATTGTCATGGCGTTAGAGCGCATGTTCAGATATTTTCCCTAGTACCCCGTTCACTAATCCAGCTCAGGACCCAAGCATCACTCTGTCATCATCATCATCAGCCAATTGACGTCCACTGCCTCCCCCAGAGAGTTCCACAAAGATCATCACAGGTATTTAATTATTCGTGCTATTGTTGTTTTGCAAAGAGTTCAATTTTATGGCCGTGTCATCCTTGTTATCTTTTTTTTTTATATACCACGTCGGTGGCAAACAAGCATACGGCCCGATGGAAAGCAGTCACCGTAGCCTATGGGCGCACACAACCCCAGGGGTGTCACATGCGCGTTGCCGACCCAATAAGAACTTGTACACTCCTCTTTTGAAGAACCCCATACTGTAGTCCAACGGGAAAACCTCGGCAGGGAGCTCATTCCACAGACGGACCGTCCGCGGGAGGAAGTTCCTCTGAAACCGCACGGTGCGCGACCATTTAGGGTGGCGAGCGGTATCTACATTCTACCATTTTACTTAGTACCTTCAGCTAGAGTAAGTTAGTAGTGTCTGCCGATTTAGTGCCTTTTCTGTTTCTCTCTATGAATTGAAAGTTTTTATTATAGGATTTATAATATTTCTTATTCATAAACCTCTCCTAACTTAACAAGCCGCTAAGTATTGTTTGACCCTTTCTATCGAAAAGGACAAACGATACTTAGCTGCTTGCTACTTGTACTTATACGTTATCGTCTTATCGTCAAAGCTCTACGAAGCATTTTACTACAAAATGTATACAGGGTGGTCCAAACCTTGACGTCAAAAAATTTTTTTTAGATTCCTCACGTCATGAGCTATGAGAATATACCCCATGTATGTTAGCCGATTTTTTTATAGTTTTCGAGTTACGAATTTTTGAAAAATTTTTTTGGAGAAATTCTGGAATGAAGAAATTTATTAATAAAAAAATAACTGTTGGGCTTTTTAACTAGTTTCTTTTTGTTAAAGTATTACTACAAATAAAGCATTTACTGACAAAAAAAATAGCGTCCTCACTTTGATACAAGTAGGATAAAAAATACCAAATTCAATATTTTACGCTAAAAACGCATCAAAATAGCATTAATGTACGTAAATAAAAAAATAAAACATATCCCAAGGAATTTTCGTATTCTAAAGATGGCCCTAGACCTTGAGCCTTCGTAAGAGCAAAAAAAAAGTGATACTTAATGATGAGATTGATGAGGATTTTTCGGAGTAGTCGGTCAAATAAACTTAAAAAAAGCTTCTAATTTTTTAATTTAAAAATAAAGTAAAATTTCGTCTGTTTTGTTGTTCTTATCAATAGACAAAGACAAAAAATACCACGAAAACTCAATTTGTGTAGTTATTCAAGTATTTTTTTATTACTTTAAAATTGTAAGCTTTTTTAAGTTTATTTGACCGACTACTCCAAAAAATCCTCATCATTAAGTATCACTTTTCTTTTGCTTTTACGAAAGTTTAAGGTCTAGGCAGTCTTTAGATTACCAAAAATCCTTGGGATATGTTATATTTTTTTTATTTACGTACATTAATGCTATTTTGATGCGTATGTAACGTAAAATTTTGAATTTGATGTTTTTTATCCTACTTGTATCAAAGTGAGG
>JALPQI010004869.1:0-72234 GCA_025490895.1 Thaumatotibia leucotreta
GCTCCCGACCCCGTGGTCCAACCGTCAAAATGTCCAACTGGTTGTGCCACGGGTAAGTAAAATTATCCGTGGTTCTACTGTCAGATTGCTCTTTTTTTACTGTCATGTAATTATGACCCCATAGTACAACTGAGGGGGCAATTGTCCAACTAGTATACGTAAATATATGTTCTAGTATTGGGACTACCGATAAAGTTAGTGTACCGTGGTACAACAACCAATTGGGTATGTCAAAGTTTTTTGAAGTGGTGTAAATTATATTTTATTTGGATGATAGGCTTCCTAAGGATCACGAAAAAACCAGTTATTTTATTTTTATAACTATTAATTTATTATTAATATTATTTATAATATTTTTTAATTTATGGCTTACAAGCTAAACGACTTTTGCGCTACTGAAAATTAAAAAAAAAACACATGATGGTTGTCAAATATGTCACTGTCAAAAATAACTACGTATATAATAACAATAAGTTTTTTTTTCGGAGGAGTAGCGCGTTGAGTGAGTTGTAGTTTGAGGTTACTTCCCGAAATAATACAAATCCTTATTTGGTGAAAGTTTAATATATTAACAATAGTTTCTTAGGGCAGAAATGGACGGAAATTGGAAGGAGAAACCTCCTGACGAGGACGGTGTTAGAAGTATAGATCAGAATAGTCAGAATACTAATAATGTACCTCGCAAACGAAATCTGATTCTGAACACCGTCCAAGTTAGGACCTTTTCCCCCAAAAAAAATTATTCTAGACACTAATGACAACCAGTCAGGCAATGCTAATACAGCCAATCCCAGCACAAATGATGGAAAATGTATTGGTGTTACCTCTGTCGAGCATAAACCCACAATCCGGCAGTGTAAAAGTTGACCTTCCCACTAATAGTGATAACACAATGGAAATCGAAAGTAACCCCACACTTGTATAAACACCCCGATAACGGAAGCTAAGGCCCGTGTATACAACAATGATGATGATGGCCCATTCATAGTTCACGTATCAAGAGCTGATAACTCTACCCCCTTCCAACGCCTCACTAAAACCAATTAACGTAGGCCTGCTACTTTGTCAGGCAAACGTAAAGAATGTGATGAAGGATGGTATTAAATCGGTAGGACGAAATAGGGTATCGGTTACATTCAATACTGCGGTAGATGCCAACACTTTCCTAAAACACCCGATGTTAGATAAAAATAAATTCTCAGCTGACATTCCCTCGTACCATGTCTCACGGATGGGGGCTGGTCCGAGGAGTGCCAACTGATTGGTCTATGGAAGACTTAGTAAACGGGACAGATCTAAAAGAGGGTAGAGGTAAGATCCTAAAGGCTCGACGTCTCCAACGTAAAGTACGTCAAGAGGATGGCTCCCCGGCTTGGGTTCCAACCCAATCCGTGGCGGTCACCTTTGAAGGACAGGTGCTACCAACAAAAATATTCGCGTACTACACTTCATTATCAGTAGAAGTCTACCAACTCCCAATAATACAGTGCAGAAAGTGTCTTAGGTTTGGCCATATCCAATCCCAGTGCAGGTCAGATGCAAGATGTTATAAATTTGCAGCCAAACACCCCGGCGATGACTGCAATGTTGCCCCAGAGCATGTAACATGCATATTCTGCTCAGGCAGACATTTTGCTACCGACAAAAAATGCAATGAATATGCGCGACAGAAATCAATTAAAATGGCAATGTCGGAGCAGAATGTCTCCTACGCAGAAGCTGCATCCCGCTTCACAACAGCCCGCAGACCATATGCTGATGTAGTAGCCCAGGAAATGTTTGAGCCCACTCCAGATTTCACTAGAGCCTCTCAGTCTCCATATCACCCCCCCTCCAACCCATCCTCCCCCAATACATCATACCGAAAAACCACTTTCCAAGCTCCCCGGGCTAGAGCCCCACTCTCCCCGGGATACGACAGACAAGCCCATAACAACATCACCCAAACCCCACGCTCCCAGACGCCCAACGGCCACGCACTATTCGAATTACTAAACAAAATTACCCCTAATGAGAACCTCCTAGAACTACTTATGAAAGTAGTAGTAAATATCATTGCCAAAATGTCTGACTCCTTACCGAACAACGTTGCGTCTACCCTTATACACTTAGTCGAAAGTCTTTGCGCCAATGGCTTCTTTGGCTTCTTTTCTCCAATGGAATAGCCGAAGTATTATACCTAAAAAAAACGAAATAATACATTTAATCAACAAACATTCTGTGTCTGTTGCGGCTATCTCGGAGACATGGTTGAGGCCCGGCGCCCTCTTTAGGATTCCGGGCTTCTCATGCCTCCGGGATGATCGTAATGACGGACGAGCAGGATGCGCTTTGCTGATAAAACATTCATTTCCCTTCTCCCAAATTCCTCTCCCGTCACACTCGGATGCAATTAATGCCGTAGCTGCTAAGGTTATGGGCATTAATTTCATCTCCATCTACATTCCTCATCCTGACCAGGGTCTTATAAACGAACTAACAACTATCCTCTCTGCTGTCCCACCTCCTCTCCTTATATTGGGTGACTTCAATTGCCACAATATTTCCTGGGGTTCATATCATTCAGATGCATTCTCATCATCCTTACTCGACTTATTTGACGACATGAATGTTGTAGTGATCAATGATGGAACCCCTACTCACAGAGTTTACCCTGGTCAAAATCCACAATCAGTCCTAGACTTATCTATCTGTTCACCTAATTTGTCCTCCTTGCTGTCTTGGCAAGTTCTCCGCCAGTCATTTGGTAGTGACCACTTCCCCATTGTTATCACCAAACCATCATCTGTAGTCCCCTCTCCTGCACCTGAACCCCTCCTGAAACATAAAACCCAGTTAGCCGATTGGCCTAAATATGCGTCATACATCGAGTCTGAATTAAAAAATCGGTGCCCAGACATATTTACTGACGATGACGGTATGGCTTATCCAAACTTTAAAAACCTGATCTTGGAGTCTGCTGATAAATTTATACCTATAAAAAAGCCTGCCCGAAACAAGATTCCCTCTCCTCCCTGGTGGAATGCAGACTGCACTGCAGCAGTTAAAAAAAGGAATTCGGCAGAAAATAAATTTAACATAACTGGTAACATGGATGACTACTTGTCTTTTAAAAAAGTTTCAGCTCATACCAAACGTTTCCTGGCTAAGGTTAAAAAAAGGGGTTGGAAGGAGTTCTGTGAGAGCTTGTCTCCTAGAACCCCTCCCTCTCTAGTATGGAAGAAGATTAAAAGATTTAGGGGCTCATCCAAGCCAGACTCTATACTAACTTCAGATGCGCCCTGGTTATCAGACTTCGCCGACAGGCTGGCTCCACCAACTGTCCCTGAGGCCTCTTGCATAATACCGCCACTACTGTCTGTAACCCCAGGCCCTCTAGAAGGACCGTTTTCTTGCTCAGAACTCAGGTTGGTACTTGATGGACTCCGAAATACCACACCTGGTGAAGATGGCATTCCCTACTGTTTCCTATCCAAGCTAAACGCATCTTCGCAAGAATACCTACTCAACATTTTAAATCATGCTTTTCATACAGGGGAAATTCCAGAGGATTGGAGGAGCCAGGTCATTATCCCAATACTGAAACCACATAAAGACCCAGGTTTGGCTAGTTCGTACCGACCAATTGCGCTTTCTGCTACAATGGTCAAGATTCTCGAACACCTAGTTAAAAATAGATTGGAGGGGTTTGTAGAGAACAGGGGACTTCTGGCTGATACTCAATTCGGTTTCCGCAAGGGGCGGAGTACAATGGATAACCTAAATATATTAACCACAGACATCAGACTGTCCCTATCACAGAATGAACACTTGTTGGCATGCTTCCTAGACATCTCTGCAGCCTACGACAATGTCCTTCTTCCGGTGCTCAGAGCAAAAATGCTTAATCTGAGCATCCCTGTGAAGATTGTCCAAATTGTCACCAACCTTCTCATGGGTAGATCCATTAAAATCCGGGATGGTACTTCTTACTATCCCCCTCGTGTACTGTGGAGAGGTCTCCCTCAGGGTTCGGTTCTCAGTCCGTTGCTGTATAGCATTTACACCTTTGATTTGGAGCAGTCAGTCCTATCATTCTGTAATATCCTGCAGTATGCAGATGATTTGGTACTATATACCTCCTCAAAGTCAATGGAGAAAGCAACAACAAGTCTGAACACAGCCTTAGGATACCTGAAGGATTGGTTTGATGAGCATGGCTTGACTTTATCTCCATCAAAGAGCTTGGCAGTGACATTCAGCCGTAGAAGAAACATGCCCACTGCAGATTTACACTATGATGGAGATATCATTCCCAATAAGGAGTCTGTGAAATTTCTGGGTGTCATTCTGGACTGTAATATGTCTGGCACTTCACATCATAAATACATCATAGGAAAATGTGAAAAGAGCATTAATATGCTTCGAGCATCATCAGGTGTGTGGTGGGGTTCTCACCCTTACTGTCAAAAGTTACTATATAATGCCACCATCCGCAGTCATATGGATTATGGGTCTTTTATAATGGAACCATGCAACAAGGAATACTTACGCAAATTAGACCTTATACAGGCTAAATGTTTGCGCATTATATTAGGAGCCATGAAGTCTTCCCCCAAAAATGCCATGCAGGTTGAGTGTGTGGAGGCCCCTCTCCACCTGCGTAGACAATATCTTGCTGACAGGTTCTTGACTAAAGCTGTTTCAATGTCCAATCACAGGCTCCTTCCATGGTTACGGTCCCTTGAATCTGAGGTCACTGAAAACCGATATTGGACACATAAAACTCCCCCAAGAATTATAACAACCCTATCAAAATTAAATAACAACAATTCAATCACATATAGTTCAGGAACTAACCCCTTATTTGAAATAGCTTTTGAAACCATAATTCACTCCCCTAAAGTATTATTAGACTTTGGCATTTTCAAAAATGATCCAGGTGCAAATAATAAATTTGATAAATTATTAAATGAATGGCCAGATTACCTACCAATGTTTACTGACGCCTCAAAAGTAGACCCCGCAACTTGTGTGGGAGCAGCAGTCTGGATTCCAAAATACAAAATAGCCCTGACAATCAAATGTCCTCCGTCGTCCTCAATTTTTACTGGAGAAGCAGTGGCAATCCTGGAAGCAATTAAGTATGCAGACTCTCACAATATTAAAAAAGTCATCATCTTTTCTGATAGTAAAAGTTGCTTACAAGCCATCGCGGGCAACCAGTTCAGAATGAAAGGTAAATTTCCGCTAATACTACAAATTAAAACACTCCTGCGTCAAATGGAAGCTAGGGACATTCTTGTGATCCTAGGTTGGGTGCCAAGCCACTGTGGCATCGTTGGTAATGAGATGGCTGATACTTGGGCAAAACAGGCTATCACATCAGGCTTAGTTATCCATAATGTTATATACAGCTCAGATATACTAACACGCGCGCAAACTGACCTGTTCTATGCATGGCAGGAGTACTGGGACTCCTCCAGGATTCGAGTTGGGCGGCACTATGGTAGTATACAACCCCAGATCCCTCACAAACCTTGGTTTTATAAATTCCGCAAGTCTCCGAAGTGGGTCACATCAACCATCTGCCGTTTGCGTTTAGGCCATGTTTGTTCACCGGTATTTCTGGCAAAGATTAAGGTCCGGGATAGCTCATTGTGTGAATGTGGCCTCGACGAAGGTAATTTAGACCATATCTTCTTTACATGCCTAAAGTACAATTCTTCACTGTATGATGCATTGCCTGACTACATCCCACGACCTACTTGCTTCAGCTCGCTTCTCTGCTTTATGGACCCCCCTCTGACTAGAATTCTCATTAAATTTATTCAAGCTCATAACATAAAACTCTAATCTATATCACCTATGTAACTATTTATTTATTCTAACTTTATCTTCGTATTCCTTCCTTCATGTTGGCACGACTAACAAGCTGTCATCCGCTCCCGCTTTTTTGCTTAACTTTTGTAAGTGTCATGTGTTCGTCTGTGAAGTTAAAATAAAATTGTGTGTTTTTAGGTATCCCAATACTATCCTCTCACCAAAAAAAAAAAAAAAACTCGTTCTCCTCACGTGTGAAAGTCCGTCGGAAAAGGAAAATAACAATCACTTTGACATTGGCAAATTCACCTTGCTGTGGAAACAAGCAAGGAGTAAAGCCAGAGGGGGAAAGAAAAAAAAAAAAATAATAACAATAAAAACGTGTTATTGAGTATAATTTTGATACATAGAATAGTTACTACACTCACATTGAAATGCTTTTCACAAACATATAGGGTCCGTTTCGGGCAATTTATATCCAACGCGTGACACCAAGTTGGTTGTAAACATTTTGGTACACATAGAAAAGCTGAGTCGGGAAAGTCGCGTCTGTATTTCTTACAGCTGGGTACCTACGAAGCACATGAGCATATCTCTGCAATACTCCGTCACGGTTCGGTTGCAGTCACTATTCATTGTATCTAGATGTACGTGAAGCAGTCCAATAGTCAAAACCAGGGTCGTCAGAAAGGCAAGAAAATGTAGTCCAAAAAGCAGAGCGTAGGTAGTCACAGGAAGATCCAAACGTTGTCCAAAATATCGTGCAGGGGTCATGGAGTAGTGCGGCAAGATCAAGAGTCCAAAATTCGTGCTGAGGTCGTTAAAAATATTCTATAAATCACTGAAACCACCAAATGCAATCGAACGAACAAAACCGTTGAAAGACGTAGTTATTTTTGACAGTGACATATTTGACAACCATCATGTGTTTTTTTTTAATTTTCAGTAGCGCAAAAGTCGTTTAGCTTGTGAGCCATAAATTAAAAATATTATAAATAATATTAATAATAAATTAATAGTTATAAAAATAAAATAACTGGTTTTTCGTGATCCTTAGGAAGCCTATCATCCAAATAAAATATAATTTACACCACTTCAAAAAACTTGACATACCCAATTGGATCACGGGTAAACTAACTTCCTCGTAGTACTATGGATAGTTTTATTTCCCCGTGGCACAATCAGTTGGACATAGCGGTTGGACCACGGGTCGGGAGCGATAAAAATCTTATAGTACCTAATACATGAGTACGGCCGCGAAAAATTGTACAGTAACAGTCGTGAATTTGTAACACACGGTAACATACGTGAAGTAGGTAACACTAGTGAACTCTCTTAGGCTTATTACACATGGTTAAGAAAAATCCTAAAAAATACCAGGTTTTTTATTGTAAAAATAAATGAGAAGTGGGCATAAGTTAATACAATGCAAATGTAATAAAACAATATGTAATCATAATGAACTGTTTATTTTATTAAAATATTAAGTATTCATATGACCAAAAACAGTACCAGTAGTGCAGTAATAATCAGTCATCCTACCTTCTTTGGTATCTACGAGATCAACATTCTTGTTATTGTTTATGACTATTTCAGTCTCATCACATTGTATTATAGAATTTTCTTCGACATTTTCATATGCGTTGTCACCATTGCTTTTCACCATCTTTACTTCCATATTTTTTTTCTTTTTTGGGATTAGTGGCTCGTCATCTGGGGTATCATGTAATGAAAACTCATCGTCATTTTCTGTCCTGCTTGCATTGGAATGTTGGATTTTGCAGTGTACACTACTTTTAACAATCGATCACGAATGTTACGTAACACATATGGTAACACACGTATCATTCGTGAATCAATAACACATGCAGACATAACCTAAACAGCAGTTTTCGTCATGGGTTTTGAAGTAGTAGGACCCCGAAGAGTTTGATTGTTGAAAGAAATTGTCTATAAACACACATAAAATAAATGATATAGTAAATCTGCATTCTTACCTTGCATATTCTCGCTGAAAAATATTAAAACTTCCCGAGACAAAAGCGTCGATCACCTTGAAGGGCACTATCACAGAAAACAAAATGGCGATTTCTTTCCTCAAGTTGCACAACTTGAAGGTGGTGTTGCCGTTATTAAAAAAATATCGTCGTTACCCGGAAATTCTGATAGTTTCGTAGTATTTGAGGTAACTTACGTGATACCTCACGTCGTTCATTCGGGATTGAAAAATGAGACACGATATTTTAATAAGTTTTGTATTTATTTTCATTGTTTTTAATTTAAATAATTTAAATTGTATCATTGCAAATTAAAACATTAATTTAGAAATGCCAAAAAGATTACAGGTTCCAAAAAACAATTGTGCATTTTCATGACCTCAAATTATGAGATGTCTTAGGTAGGACACACGATTTTTGTATGGAAACGGAAATTAACACTTTCAAAAAAAATACAAAGTGTTAGTAAATATGCAAACAAAATGAATTTAATAACTTTTCTGAATAAAATCATTAGTTTGCGCACCAAAATCCACTAACGACTATCATTAAGTAAGATAACATTATTGAGATATAGTACTCTATATTAATGGGACAGTTTCTTTTTTTCAAATGTACAATAATTGGCGGCCATACTCACATAGCGCCGGTTCAGAAGCAGAGTAGAACCGAACTAATTCGATAACACATGTTCTAGCAAATAGTTTTCCGTGTTGATAGGAACAACTTCAAGGTAATAGTTGGTTTTGCCTTAAACCCGGTAGGCACCAGGCCGCGACCATCGAAGTTCAACGAAGGCGTCAATAGTGTGACACAGAAAAATACCCAAAATGTATGGATTTCGTAGTTTGCGGTAGGGCCGCTGGCCAAGATAATTTAGATCGAAATGAGGAGCAAAAAGTCTAGAATGTATCGTATTTAAATCTTACAAAAATTCTAGTGCTTATTTCCATGTTATTTATTTTGATTTTGATTGGCGATGTACTGTAGTCGCCGTCAACAGAGCGGCCAGGGTGTTCAAATATATGAGCAGGCTTCTATTGTCACGGAGTTAGGGTGCGGCTCCATTGACGCGAAGCGGAGCGGAGCTGTGCAAAATTGACCAATTACATTCTTCAAATTTGAATTCGAAACACTGTGATGCGGTCTCATTGGCCGAGCTCTCACAGCTCCGCTCCGCTCCGCGTCAGTGGAGCCGCACCCTTAGAGTGCTTGTTTAGATATTTTTGACTACCGTGGCCGCCCCGACATATCTGATGGTGACTGTACGTTTCTTACCACGGCTAGCGCCTCATACCTAGGTTCCCCTTTTGATAACATTTGTTTTTATCGCATTAACGGTACCAGTAATGATTATTTACCAGTTTTTCCCGCAGGCCCCTATTACCTTCCTTGTTCAATCGACAGGACGAGTAGATCCCCGCCATCTTGTCCCAATTAACCTTTATTGTCAAGAGTTATGCCTTCTTCGAACTTACCTCACTCTTAGCTTTAAAAAAGAATCTTATGGTAGTAAGATTAAGTTAACAATTCGAACAACTATCATCAACGCAGTATAATAAATATCTTTCTCTACCTCATATCAGGTACATTAACACGAATTAAAATGAAATCTTCCTCATTAGGAATAAAGTTCAATATAGACTAAACGTAAACAACTTATAGGAAGATTATAGGATTGCTTTACAAATGTCAACACGTTCGCTGCCGTGACGGCTGGGGCAATAACCACCGGTCTTGGCTTGTCAAACGCTGACCATCGTGACACTTATTACGATGGGCATAAGGTGTATAACTGGTTAGTTGACGTGTTGGCGATGGTACAATGGGTACAATAGGCTCGTTCGGAAGAATGCGTTGTCGATGTTGAGGTAATGAACCTAGCAGCGTGATTAGAAGGATGAGCATTAAAATATTCAATTCAATTTAAAATAATGCATTACAAAATATACATATTTATACGGATAGAAAATATTGTTATGTGTAGGTATATTATGTTAATTTAATTTTTCTACTCGTCGCTATGTGGGGTATTTTAGTCTAACAATAAAAATATTTCATTGGTTTTTTGAGGATTTTGAGGAATAAAACAATGAATTTGATTGTATCAGGAAAAATATTAATGATGAAAGATATGAATGCGGGTTAGATATGATGATAAGTAATACACGGTGCTCGCGAGCATTGCGAAAGATTTTAACTGTGCATTCTAGGCATCAAAATAAACATAAAATATTATGAGATCAAAAGTCAATTCCACCAAAACAATTTTTTTTCTTTTTTTTAGTCTTTTTGAATACTTCTTAACATTTCCAGTACTTTTTATCATAACAACAATTTGTTTAAATTATTTATTTCAATTGTTTTTTTAGATACAGGTTATTTCGTCAAGTCTATTCGTATTTTTTGATTGTCAGGCAAAAGGTGTGGTAATATTAGAACACATTGTGGTGGCATTGTAATCATAAAGAAGTTAAATGACGAGTTACGTCGAAAAACTTATTTCGAAAAAAGGTTGATTATCTCTGAAACCAAGCCGAATCCAGGAAATTTTATGTAACATTAAAGACTCTAAATGTGGTCAGGAATCCAGCATTAAAATCTTTCGGAATGCTCACGAGCACCGTGTATATGCCCGAATTAACTATCGTAGAGGTGCCAATACCCGACACAGCCCCAGTAATCGATATTTGCAATCCATGTCATAGCAAAATAGTTGACAGATGGCACTTTTACGCACGCGTGCAGAAACAAATTTCCATATTATTTTTCTGCACGATGTAGTTGGTATTAATTGTAAAGTATTGTATGTAAATGTAATTCGTGTTGAAATGTAGGCTTTTTCTGCACGAATATCGGTGATCTTGAAACACGAAGCGAGTTGCATTGCAACACTTGTATCATAAATAACTAAAGCAGCAATGTCACTGATCGTTTTGTTGTCAACATTAAAGTTTGACACGCAAATGCCACATCAACATGCTGATTTACTGAACTGTTGACTGACAATGTTTATCTGACAGGGAATGATCATTTTTCACATTTATGCAGTGTGCGTCGCGTGTCTTGTTATATTTGTATTTTTCATCAAAATTCTTCCACCAATACATCCACAAGTGGTATAAAACAATCACTCTCGCTATCTGTCCCTATGTATGCGTATATCTTTCAAACTACGCAACGCAACGGATTTTGATGAGATTTTTATTGATAGATTCAAGGGAAAGGCTTTAGGTTCAGGCCTGCTACCGCGAACACCGAAGTTCGCAAATTTCGGGGATTTTTTAACAGACAAATCCCTGAAATTAACGAACTTCGGTGTTCGCGGTACCTAGCAGGCCAGAGGCCCTACAGGTGCATTTAACCAAACGAGCATTCGCTCATTCTATCCCGCACTCTACGAAATCAACGAATTCCGACGAATCACGTTTTGTAACGAACGAATTTCGTAGAGTGGGGGATAGAAGGAGCGAATGCTCGTTTGGTCTAAGTGCACCTTACCGCGAATCACGAACGAAGTATTGCACCTCTCTCGCACTTGTGAATTCGTACGTAAGCGTGACAGGGAGGCAACACTTCATTCGTGGTTCGCGGTAGAGCCTCAGTATTGTACCCGTACGAAACGGGTCGCTAGATTCCAATAACGTTTACAAGTCACTTGATAATGTGGGCGCTGCACTCACCACAATGCACTCGCGATGACCGCTAATTGCCGCTGCACCCGGCTGCAGTCGGGTAATGTTGCGTAATGCTTTATGTTGTTGCGTGACGCTAATTACATTTCTGTTTTGAATCCAACTGTTAGTGTCGGGTATATCAGAGCGGCCGTGTGGTGACGACGGTAACAAAACATTTTTCGCTACCCAAACTCTCCCCATAAGATATGAGAGGTGATATAAGAGTCGACTATTTTTCCTCAAATCCACCGTTTATGCTTAAAATATAAATTACTTTCTTCTTTACACATTATTATGTACTGCAACTTGAACACTAAGATTTGCAAACAGAATCCTAGCCGAAAATTTTGCGAACTGGTTAAAACAGTCGCAAAAATAAATGTACGAGAAAATACAATTTAAAGCGATTCCAAACGAAGATACGATGCACGTCGAGTTATATACGAACGGCATGTTTGTCACTGGAAGTGCTCGTAATTCTTGCCCAAATTAATGGCTTGGCTCCACCGATGTGTCTTCAAACCGTAAATATATACACACAGAAACTAAACTGATCAACCCTCGTCCCATTGCAATAGGGGTCATAATCATAGTTGGTTCGACACAACTGTGAACTGTGTTTCGCCTTTATTTCAATGCCGTTAGAGTTTAAGAAAAACCTTGCTATCTGGATTAAATAATGTAAGAAAAACAAAGTGAAAGTGGCAGGCAAATTGAAGAAAACCACATTATAAAAGACATGTTCAAGTAGTCTGTAAACCTACCTTACATACCTAGACAGATCGGAGAGCCTAGCAGGCTAATAGCAGTTCTACCATTCTTTATTTAACACGTAACGTAACTGGAGTAATAGAGACAAAACAAATGCTCAAAGTTTATGATGTTCGAAAAAAAATATAGTGCAACAAATGCAACAATAGATAATTTAGATAGCAATCAAAAGAATCCGCTCATTTATACCTAACGTACGAGGTACGAATCGGACGTTCGACAGACGTATGCGGAATCCACTGATACATACTTTTGAGCAATTTTGCACATGCACTTCAGACTTCAGAATACATTTATATTAAAAGAGCAGGAAAATCGATATGATGTGATGTGACCGAGATGAGTTTTCGCAGAATCCATTATGGAATTTAACAAGCAATGTCCTTGTATGGGCTAATAATACTCCAATGTCGATATTTTGTTATTTATTTATTTATTGAATCTTATGCTGAGGTATTTATTTAAATAAATAGCAATTGAAGGAGAGGTTTCCAGATATCGTATCTATTTAAAGATCTTACTATATTCTAAAACTTTTGATCCTTCGCCAAATTCGTGTTCGCGACTAATTTTAGAACTTATTTTGCTCTCAAAAATCGTTGATGGATTGATTTGTTTGTGACTTTGTGTGTGAAGTAATATTAGACGGGTCACGGTCATCTTGACCTAGAACTATCTTTTAAACTAGAATATACATAATGAGGGTTTTCTCGAAAACGTATGCCATTAGTATAGTAGCCGTAAGGTCCCGCTGAGAAACACAATTATCTGGCCTAAAGAAAAACTAACTAGAAGGTGTTTTTATTTTTTTATATAGTTTTATTAACTCATACAAAACTTTTAAACACGAAACTATAGGTGCTCTGAGAATTTAGACAAGTTTCTGGACCTGACGCCTCAGTGCTGCCGTCCTGGTGAACGTCATTCATTTCAGAAAACACTTATTGCAAAGTTTGGCTCGTTAATTTTGCTATCACCAACGATCATATTGTAAATCGGTTTGCCAGTTGCATACTGCATTCCAATAATCTGCTCGTGATTCTGGTTCGAATGAGCCTAACCAATTCCAGTCCAGATCTAGATCTGGAAGAATCTGGTTTTCGGGTTTACTTTAATGCTCTGTTGCAGAAATCTGCTTGTGTCCAAAAGCTACAAATGAAAACTATTACAACTGGGGAACAATTATTTGATAAACAAATAATTAATAAATACCGGTATCCTAACCACTCCTAACCCAGGAGCTCCAACTCCAGCTTTTTAGTCTAGTCCTACTACTGCGAAAACTGAAGTTTGTAAAGACAAACGGGTCTTAATCGCGTAAACTTACGTTTAATTATATCCTGACGTTTCGGGCATGACGTTACACCCGTCTGCCTGCGACCACGGGTGTAACGTCATGCCCGAAACGTCAGGATATAATTAAACGTAAGTTTACGCGATTAACCCTTTACCGCATATCGTGACAAATTTGGGACGCTCGATATTTTCAACTACTACACTATTTTAACACATTATCTGTGTATCAACTTTACATTTAAATACTAGCTAGATATATAAATTACCCATTAGGGTAGTTGTTAAAACATTGAATCTTTCGCAATGTTACAAAAAATGATTGTAGAAAGTCATTTGCAGAGATTTTGTGAACAGAGCAAGGCAGCCGTTTTTTGGACGCAGTTTTATTAAACATAAATCAAAGTTTTGGTGAATTTATAGTTGTTAGTATACAGTGACATGAATTCCCAACATTTTTACGACAGTCGACGTAAGTAATTATATTTACATTACATTGATTTATTTAATTAAATTTTGTTCCATATTCGGAACATAATGCATTCACGGATTTTTGAACTAAGACAAATGTGGCACAACATGCAGTCTAGTCAACGAATACTAATCTTCATATTTGGAACTGTATGCATTGGAGGTGTAGATCTTCTAGACGCGTTGTTGGGATTTTACAGAGTAAAAGTAAGGAGCAAAAAGTGGCACCACAGGTTGTTTTTCCACTTAGTAGACCTAAGTTGCGTCAATAGCTGGTTGTTGTGGAGGCGCAGCATGTCGCAGAGAGGAGAAAATACATATATGCCTTTACTGGACTTAAAACTGAATTTGGCAGAAGTTTTGATGGCCGAGGATACTAGAGTATTTACACCTACACGTCGCGGCAGTATAAATATTGTTGTTAGAATATGAAGTTTTTTTTACGTTTTGGGCAATAGGTACTATACTGGTCATGACCTCATATTGTTCCAAATTTGTCTAGTATATGATTCTAGCCAAGATTGCATATTGTTCCAGATTTGCCCGCAATTGTTTTTCTAAAATAAAGTAATTAAAAACATTTATATGTTTTTTTTCATTATTTTTCTAAGCCTATATTTCTCATTTATAATTACATATATTTTTTTCACACACATCAAAAAATCCATGCGGTAAAGGGTTAAGACCCGTTTGTCTTTAAAATATGAGTGATAATCGTGAAAGTTTAAATCAATATGAAGTTTGTAAATTTTGGGGATTTGTCTCTGTCACTCCATTGAAGGCGTCATTAGAGTAACAGAGACAAATCCACGGAATTTACGAACTTTGGTGTTCGCGGTAGCAGGCCAGGCTGCCTATGAATTCTCACGGAGTGATGGGTTATACGTTTCAGAAAGAGTTGTTTCCCTATAAACATCGTACAAATAAGACGTTTTAGAATTACACTTGTCAAGTGATCTCTCAATTGGGCTCTGATTGAGATCGAACGTATCGCACAAAGCGTGATTGAGTGTTGGACGCGGATAGTAATTATGCGCGGTGACGCGGCAGTTTTGTGCGAATTTGCAGTGCACTACTTGAATATTTGACGTCAATAATATCTACGTGGATAAAATGATAACAATTTGTATGCTCACCTTTATTTAACTTGAGTTCGACAGAATGACCGGGTAGTTTAGACATCAGGCCTGCTGCCTGCTACCGCGAACACCGAAGTTCGCAAATTTCGGGGATTTTTCTCTCACTCTAATGACGCCTTCGTTTGGAGACTTTGGAGTGACCGAAACAAATCCCCGAATTTTACGAACTTCGGTGTTCGCGGTAGGAGGCCAGGGACTTGTCCATTAATCACGTCATACGATTTTGGCCTACTTTAGACCCCCCATCTCCCATGGTGATAGTTGGTGATATTTTCAGAACCCCTCCCCCCCCTAGCCAATATGACGTGTAATTTTTGCCAACTTAAGTAGTATCCTTTTACCTTTTAATAACACTTCAATTTACGTACTTTATTAAGCACACCACACGAGATGGGAAAAAACATTTTTGCCAACTACGAGGTAAATGTCCGCGAAGTTATAAAACTCAGTTCAGGATTTGACATCTGGTTAATATTTTAAAAAAAGTATGCTGTTCAGCAGAGAGTTACAAAAAATTACACGTGATTTGTCGGATGACCCCCCCTCCCCTATGGTGATAATTGGTGATTTTTTCTTGACCCCAACCTATACAGTATGATTAATGGACAATCCCCAGGTGCGAAAACTGACATACGTGGAGTCGTGCTCATATCAATCTGAATTAATGAAGATTCTTAATTGAGGGTCTACCGCGAATATCGAAAACCTTCATTCGGGCATTCGTATCTCTCACTTCCGTCACGCCTTCATATATGCAGAATTGCAGATGAATATCCTTCTGATAAATTATCACATCACAAACATTATAATAACTGATGATCAGATAACAACTAGATAGCCTTTTGCCAGTTGCCACTGTAACACATTTCATTGATATTGGCAATCAACGTTTCTCAAGAAAAAAGGTGTAACACGAAGGGCACAGCTGCATGAGCTGCATTGCTAATTGTACGGAACATAAATACTCACAATCACAATGCATTTCTCGCTTTCTAATAAGCCTGCACCATTTTCCGTGTACTTGGAAACCCAGTTGATTCGGTATATTAGGCCGCGACTCCACCGAGGAGATGAGCGGAGCTAGTTTTGATGCGAATCCGTGAATGGCCGCTCTATATATTGGCCCGATATAGCCCAATCTTAGGGACACAACTATATATGCGATGGAGCGAGATTGCTTTGTTGAACAAAGCAATCTCGCTCCATCCGCTCCATCCGCTCCATCCGCTCCACCCGTCACCACCCGCCTCCCTCCGCCGCCACCCCCCGCCTCTCCCTGTCACCACCCGCCTTCCTCCGCCGCCACCCCCGGCCTCCGCCCACCACCCGCCTCTCCCTGTCACCACCCGTCACCCCCGGCTAGCATAGTGGGTATAAATTATACTAGAGTACTTACTAGATTTCTTCCTGTACCTACTGTGCATAATATTAAAGTTACAATTACCTACTCCGGCCACCCGCACTACATTCTTATTCAGATACTTTTATTCAAAATAAAAAATCATGAATAAATGTAATTGAATAGGAATAAGTTATTTTTATTCAATTTTCCCATACACTAATTATTCTCGACGAAATTATTTGAATAAGTTTGACGGGAATAAAGTCGAAATGATTTTATTCTTTCAAGTTTTCATTCAAATAATGATTTTATTCTTGAGTGCCCAACACTGCTTTGTTCCTCTTACGTATAACATCATCCTTCATCCTCCTTAGATTGGCCTATGTGTCCGGCATCCTTCTTAGATTGGCCTATGTGTGCGGGACAGCGCTATGCTTCTTCACGGAGTGAAAAAATAAGTGCGGGCTGTAGGAAAACTACCCTAAATCCTTAAGTTTGGATTTTTCTGACATTAGACTTTTATTTTTAAAGATAAGCAAAAAAGGAGTTTAAGATTGACAGTTCTGACCGGGAACTCGAACCAACTAAAAAAAAAACGCACTCGCCTAAAATGGCGAATAAACATTCGCTATTTGATTGAATTTGTTCTTTGAATTATGTTCCTTTATTTTATTTTTGACCACTTACGGAACAAGAGAAGGGTGTAATAAGACTAATAAATAAGTTTAGGTATAGAGACAAGATGTGGAATCTACCAATAAAGCCGAGTTTAGACCAGCAAGTTATTGCTGCACGTTTTGAACCAAAGGTATATCCGAGAAAGAGCTGCAGATATTTGCCAATCGCTCTTACAAATAGTTGCGTCTGAAAACTTGTAAGTGTAAATGTAAACTCAGCTTAAGATTGGTCGATCCCTCCCTACACGTTTCCTCTCCGCTTCGCTTGCCTCCTCACTGGAGCCGCAGCCTTAGCAGAGCAAGAATGCCGATTGTGTTGGCGATTGACTTATTGATTCCTAATGAATATTTGTTGTAGACATGTAGCGTGTAATTTAGATTAACGGCTCCTTCATCAACATCGGCCGATTACTCATTAGTGCATGCTTCGATGGAACTCACATAATAACTAACGTTGGTACAACCAGCAACTGTATATCGGTGGAAATTATTATAAAACGCATAACTACCAGGGGATCCCCACACCACTACTTAAAATACGCAGACTGTAACGGAATCGCAGTCATGTGTCATAAATGTCAAGTGTCGCAAATGTCAGGTGTCACGTACACATGGCATGTTGATGTGGCTATTCTCGTTAATTATCGACTTAGGTACAATCAAATGATTTTGAACGCTGTTTCAATGAGTATTTTAAGCATGGGAGGTTCGCGTCTAAAATGTACGTACGCGTCTAAAACGTACACGCTGCAACTGCGTATTTTAAGCAGCGGTGTGGGGATCATGCGGCAAATCGTTACGGATACGATGCGTCACTGCGATGCGATTCCGTCTGTATCGTCTGCGTATTTTGAGAAGCGGTGTGGGGCGCATGCGGTAAAACGTTACGTACACGATGCGTCACTGCAATTTCGTATCGTCACCGTTTATTGAGCATTAGTGCGGGTGCCTTTATGTCTGAATTGGTGTCTTAAGGTGCATGTATAGTGTAAATTTTTTAAAATCAAGATTTCCACTTAAACCTTATCGGTCCGATGAATGGCATTGTTATCCTTTGTGAACCCAACCACTAATTACCTACGCATAAAATACAGACCATAAGCAACAAAATATGTTTTTGGAATAACAACAGTATTCCTTAGGTAATAAGGATCAAATTGTCACATCATGCACTCAATTTATAACCTTTTGGAATTAAGGACCATGGTTACCCAGGTATCATGTTAAAGGATGATTTGATTTTTGTAACACGTGTTAATTTTTGCAACCTACAAGTATGAAAGTGGGGATAGGTTTCTTATCAATTTCAATTGCGAAGTTCTACGATTACCACCTTACTATTGTAATTTAAATCCCATCGAACTAATGTGGAGTAGCTTAAAAAGAAACGTACAAAAGGAAAACGACAATCCGAAGTTTAGTGAAGGCGTAGTTCAAATTATAAGGAGATCAATAGATTTAACAAATGAACACTGGAAAAAACATGTTGTCAGCATGTTCATAAAATAGAGAAATCAATGGCCCGAAATTACAGCCACCCAGCTGTTATAATACAGGTCTCAGGCTTTATTCCAAGCTTAATTCATACTCTACTGAACTAGAGTAAAAAATAACTTAAATATATCTATTAAAATATAAATAAATACCACCCTGTAACTAACACTTGTAAAACACTAGACCAGGTGGTCCTTATCATATTCCAACTCTAAAAGGTTTTATGTGAAATGTGACGTATTCCAATTTGACTCTTATTCTTAAGACTATAATGTTGTAATTAATATTAAAGGTTTTTACTATTACTGCATTTCATTTACTGCAAGCAATTAGCGGCTAGGTTTAACAAAAGATAACAATGCCATTCATCGGACGGTAAGCTTTAAGTGGAAATCTTGATTTTAAAAAATTTACACTATAGACCAAAAGAGCATTCGCTGTTCTATCCCCCACTCTACGAAATCAACGAATCACGTTTCGTGTAACGATCCAATTTCGTAGAGTAGAGGGATGCTCTTTTGGTCTGCATGCACCTTTAAATTTACGTTGGAAGCGCGAACTACGAAAATTAAAAATTTCGAGCATCTGTTTCTATCACTTGTTATAGTGACAGGGACATATCCTTTAATTTCCGATTCTCAAAGCGCGCGGTAGTATAGGCCTGGATGCCGTTTGACCGGCGGGGCGTCGAACCGAAGTATGTATTACGATCAATCATCCCGTATTAGTTGTGATCAATTGTCTGATGCTTGATCGATAGCCTCGTACGGACGTGTGAATCTATTTAGATGCCGCTAATAGACTAGCGATTATCAGATCGCCGACACGTATAGTCGATTTAATAACCAGAGGCTGGAAAGCTTGAATTCTCGTACTTTTGAGATGGTATAGGAAGTAGGGACTTCTCATAAATACAGAATACAATATTTTAAAATATACTCGTAATTACAAGTAGTCAATGTAATCATTATGAAATATACATATAGAAATAAAACTTTGATTTGTGTTTTTTTTTGTACTGACAGACTGACTTTTTGTGAAATTTTTTGAATATAATATATGATTCCATCAATTTATAATGTGTTGTAATTATAAAATAAATAAATATCTTGAGACATCTTACACAAATCGACCTAGTCCCACGGTAAGCTCAATTAAGGCTTGTGATGTGGGTACTCGGCGAAAGTTTTATATAGTAGAATATTTCGGTTATAAACCGGGTTTTATGTTCGAGACCGGAGTCAAAACAAAACAGAGTCCAAAAGAGGTCTGTTACCCGGATTCACGGTTACCCGGGATATCCTTAGTAGGTAATCAAGAGGCAGTTTTATAGCAAATGATATTTCATCTATGTGTTCAGTCTGTTTGCACGAAAAGCAAAATATATCTACTGTTTGATTAATGACGACTGTACAGTCGATTTCTATACACGCCAGTTCTCGCCCCGTCATTTGCGTTGAATATTACTATTGTTCTTTTTATACATCGACATAAGTGGGTTTCACCAAGTCAGATTAACGAGTACGGATAACGAATAGAATATAAACAGTGTTTGTAAACAAGAGCACCTTGTTTTTCTCTACACCACGTCAGTAGCAAACATCTATAGTGTGGCAAGCCTATCCACTAACATGCTTCATCGCTCTTATTTTACATAGCAATAGAGTCTATCGCAAAAAGCATGTTGTTGCTATGGACGGTTGCAATTGAAGAGTCTATAGACGTCCGCTTTCATTTGCTCCAGTGATACCTTCGTTGGAGTGTCAAAGACATATGCTAGAAATGTACTACATAATCCCACAATGTCGTACTACATAGTTTCGATGTTCGGTAGGCCCCCATAGCTACTTATTATGCTCTCTCTGCTTGCAATACGCCCGTTTCTCAAAAATAAGTCAGATGCTTTTGAGATGAAACAATGTTTGCAGATAGTGATACGATCATTTCTCGAACGAGTTTTGACGAGATGTGGCGGTATTACATGCCTGCAATACTGTCACTGCTCATCATCTCGTTCGATCTCTGCAGAGAGCGCTATATGCGAAGCCTTGACAACCTTTATAGCATAGAGATCTTTCCAGTGGGACTACCGCGAGCTTCCAAAATCGTAATTATCTGTCTCTGTAACTAACGCGTTCGTATTAGTATTGACATTTGACAGAGATATATGCTCGCCGCCACAGTGCTCTTACTTATTGTGTGGTGTGATATTGCGTAGTGGCAACTACTGTCACAGGTACCTACTGTAGGACCAATTTATTTGATCATGAGTCTAACCCATTATTCATTTCATTGTCCGCAGTGAGGAGCTACGACAAACACGACAAATGCGGTCTCGTGTGGATCCCGCGCGTGGTCGCGTACCGCTGCCGCACGTGTGGCATCTCGCCCTGCATGTCCATCTGCCGCGAGTGCTTCCACCGCGGCGACCACTCCACGCACGACTTCAACATGTTCCTGTCGCAGGCCGGCGGCGCGTGCGACTGCGGCGACAACTCCGTCATGAAGGAGGACGGGTGAGTACCTACAGCGGCCCTACGACCTTCGAAATCCGCCAATTTTGAGGATTTGTCTCTTAGAATGACTCCTTCTTTGGAATGACAAAGATAAATTGGAATGATAAAGAATTTTACGAATTTCGAAGTAGTACGCCAGAACAGCGTCAGAAGTTGGCGTGTTGAAACACTCGCTGATTGCCATCCAGTGCCTTCTGATCGTACCGTTTTTACCGTTTATCGCGCTACGCGAGACTTTCGCACTTGTATTTATACTAGTGACAGTTACGACAATAAACAATAAACGCGGGACCATCATAAGCCAACAGCGGTCCGCGAACACCGACCCACAAATTTCGGAGATTTTTCACCGTCACTCTAATGCTGCCTTCGTTGGAGTGACAGAGACAAATCCCTGAAATTTACATATTTCGGTGTTCGCGGTAGTAGGCCTGTTCGGAAGAGCGGTGAAAAACCTTTTAAGAGTCACCCTAATGCACCACGCATAGGTTTTTTGCATTAGTCATCCTCGCAGCTGTTACTCAGCATCTACCCACCATATCAATGAGTTACGAGGTCAGTTTTATAAAGATTCAGCAATTAGAGGGAATGTGCCACCCACATTCCAATTCCCAAAAGTCAAGAGCATCTAAATAGGTCATGTTTTCTAGCTAGCATCTAAATAGGTAGGGATCTAGGGATACTTGTTCTGTATATTACATTAAATTTTATGGTCAGGCTGTACTGTCACATCAGTTATTACTGCTTTCACACTAGTGCGTCTAATTATTCCTACACTTAGCTGATCGGATCATAAACAACAATCCCTCGCGGCAGTCCTGGCAAAGATGGCCGATTGCCAGTGACACATTCTAATCCAATAGTTTATGCGCGTCTGGTGACTTCATCGCTGCTATTATCTACGCAATGCAGTATATCGATAATTCCATATAAATGTGTAGTACCTACTCGTTAGCAATAGGTATCTTTAAAAACTTCAAAATCTGCTTAAGTTATTTTTGCTATCTGGCCCGTACACACATAGGAGCTCCTGGTAGCCCTACCATGATCGACGTTTTGCGTCCCTGTCATAGTTATGTATGAATCTGAAAGTGCAACAGGGAGGCAACAGGCATAACACGTCGATTATCCTTCGTGGTAGGCCTTTTGGCATATTGGTGCGTCAACTTGATGTCATGTTCAGTTTGAATCTAAATTCCTAGTTTTATGATGCTAATTCTCAAATACAATCTTCTCGTGGGCAGATTGACGTCAGAAACACTATTAAGATGTTAACGTCCAAAGAAAGGAAGGAGGTCTACCGCGAACTACTTTATTATTACTTTGTTATTAGTAGCCATGGATCAATTTTGTAATAATGAGTTTAAAAAACCTGTATCTAATCAAAGGTTATTAAGAAATAGAGATAATGAAAAGCTGCTTTTACCTTGTTTTACGAACTACTTTGGGCAAAGATGTAGAAAATATATGGTACCTAAAATATTTAATGATTTACCATCAGACTTGAAGAGTACTTTTGTAACAAAGCAATCATTTAAAAAGAAAGTAAGCAGCGTACTATTAGATAAATTTAAAAACACTATAGAGTAGCATATATATTATTAAGATATTGGATTGTGCGTGCGTGTGTGTATGTGTATGGTTCGAGAAATATAAATTGAATGTTTATTTTTAATATAATATAGGTAGAAAGTTACCAATTTATATTTCACGAATTATATATACATGCATATGCATGCGCGCGCGTTCGCGTGCGTATACCTGCTTATATGTTCTTTTCGTACAAACACTACACTTAAGTATGTGTATGAGTGTTGGAATTATTCATGTTTGTTAAAGTAAATTTAATAATAGTAACGACTAATTTATTAGAACTTTTTACCTAATGTCATTTGGAGCCTCGTCTGCCAACAAACCATACTCTGGTTTGGCGGAAGTTGTGATCTAGTTCTAAGATTTGTGTCTGAATAAACATTTATTTCATTTCATTTTCATTTTTTTCATTTGTTCGTTTATTTTCTCTTGCAGACCTTGTCGAACGAACGAAAGGTAAATTGATTTCAATACCTTTTATATACCATCTAATCATAATATGGATATTTGCTATTAGTGAGCGGCGGTGATACATAAAAAAAAACTTAAGATGTTAGAAATCGCCGACTTTTCTGCTCCTTTAGACTAAAGGTAATGATTGGTTTAAATTTCAACTCGAGTAAAAGTCTCGAGTAAAAGAGGGCAATGCTCGGGGTTTCTCTGCGAGATCGCATCAGGAATGACGAGATCCGCAGAAGAACGAAAGTGACTGACGTAGCCCGAAGAATCGCCAGGTTGAAGTGGCAGTGGGCTGGCCATATTGCCCGGAGGACCGATGACCGGTGGGGTCGGCGTGTTCTCGAGTGGCGACCACGCACTGGACGGCGCAGCGTGGGAAGGCCCCCCACAAGATGGAGCGACGACCTTGTAAAGGTTGCGGGTGTCCAATGGATGCGGACAGCTCACGACCGATCTTTGTGGAACTCTCTGGGGGAGGCCTATGTCCAGCAGTGGACGTCAATTGGCTGATGATGATGATGATGAAAAGTCTGGGAGGTACACGTATCCACGCATTAATATACAAAGAACCTTGACCAACAGACGGACGAACAACAAAGTGATCCATGTAAATGTACAAAAGACAGCACATACTGATAGAAAAGATCATCACGACATCGATGGAGACAGTACATCCATAAAATCCATAGGGCTTAGGTTCTTGTATTCGGTTCGCCGCGACCCACACTTCACTGGCACGGACCGGATCGCCTACGCTGCACTAATATGGCGTTTTGTGCTAATCGGAATTGGATATCGCTTCCTATTCCGACTGTTACGAGGCAGGTTGTAAAATGGACGTTTTTCTCGAGTCACGAGAATTGGGAATGTAAGAAGATATTTAAAAAACGTTATTATTTTTTTGGTGATAGGAATAAGCTTTGATGACCATGTTACCATTCAAACTTAGATAGATCCAAGTTTCGTCAGCGTTAGCCTCTGGTTTCAAAATGTAATCGAATCATTACTTCACTATTCAATACCCACCACGGCTTCTACGAGTGCTCCATCAAACAAATTATTTTGAAAATATGCTCTAGGTTGTTCGAATCAGCGTTTTCATACGTCTCTATTGTAAAATCCATCAAAATCTGTCAAACCCTTTTATAAAAATCTCATCTTGTGTCAAAAAAAGATAGATTTTGCCGCTCTCAATAGCCGCAGTAATTATGAATCGTTTTTGAAGCAGCGTGCTTGGATTAAGCTAACCTCTGCTTGGTCCAGTGCGCCGACCTTGCTTCGGACCGGCTTGTCCCAAACGTAGTTTTTATAATGGCCATCGGGCTCGTCTGATGGTAGCTGACGTAACCCTAGACCAGTTGGAGTTGGACTCCGTAACTTTAGGGGCATCAAAGCTGAGGCCTTTTAATACCTAATACAGATTGATGTTGAGGGCTCCTCAAATATAATCTAAAATGTATTTAACTGGTTGTAATCTTACTACTAGCTTTTAACTCCTATTCCTGCCGTTGGTATCTTTTTGATATTTCATGCTCCCTATATTTAAAACGCGAGAAATAGAATTGTTATCAAGAATCTTTTATTCAAATGTCAAATATGAACAGAGACATGAGATGAGAGACTTATGTCTGTCTACTGACGAGGCTTATCAGCGAAATAAATGGCGCAGCATGATAGGGTAAGCCTACCGCGCGAAACGGGATAAGACAATGGATTATTTATTTTTATTTTTTAGAATTTTCGAACTCTGAAAATAACTTGTCAGTTATTGTTGATCTATTCAACAATAACTGACAAGTTATTTTCCGAGTTCGAAAATTCTAAAAAATTTAAAATAAATAATTAGTAACTACTCTTTATGAATTTTGAACTGGAAGGAAAGAACTCCCAAAATACTACGTTTTATTATAATTTGATCTTCAAACCTCGCAGTCCGAAATCCCTATAAGTCACATTAGTGGGCGTCATACTTTAGTAAGTAAATAAAGCATTGTGTCGCCAACGCTTTTCGTATTGTTGTGCTGATTTGAAACCTAAGATCTTCGGAGACGGTAGATATTAACGAAGCAATTCGCTCGTTAGCAAGGTCGTGTATTCCTATTTACTAGTAATAGTCCGAGTCTCAATAGGACCAGCGTTATTTTGACCCCGCAGCAATCTTTATAGGAAAAGGTAACCTAATTGCTTCTGTTTGCATCCTAGCTGGATTATAATGGCTTTATATTTGTGTGTTGGGCACTGCAGTTGTTATGTTTGAAACTAGTCCAGATATAATATGCTCAAATGATTTTCGGAGGCCTACCGCGAAGTAGGCCTCTAGTCTCATTGTCATGTCATGATAATCAGTACCGTGGCCGCTTCGATAAATCTGATGGCGATTGTAAAGTCAGTAGCAGATGCAGATATTGCTAAGCGGGCAGGGTGTTCAAAATGAACTTGGCACGACCTTATTGCTAACACCATAAGAGTATGTTAAGATTAAGATCATTGTGACCACCCTACGCGCTGAGCAATATCTGCTGCTGACTGTACAGCAACCAATACTCGATTAGTCCGAGGGGAGACATGGGCAATCTCGCAACTCCTGCGATTTTAGACTGGTTTGTAGCGCCGTTGGTCTCGTTTGTGATTAGATTAGTTTGAACTTGAACTCCGAGGCCTTGAGCGGGGTCGCGATAAGGACGCCCCTAGGCCAAGGTCCGTTTAGGTGGAGAACTCACTGTGACGTGACGTCATCATACTCATCATACTCATCATACCTCCCGCTGTAAACTGCACATGTACAACACAATCCTTTTCCTATAGCGACTAAAACAACTGCTTCCCGCTAAGTTAGGCACTGGTCTCACAGCGAGCTACTAAGCTATGAACACGAACTATGGGCTATGAACACGAACAAAATTTATTGTTTATAGCCCATAGTTATATGTTCATTCATAGCCCATAGTTCATAGCTTAGTAGCTCGCGGTGAGACCAGTGCCTAAAGCAAGTTCTTCCCACTAAGTTAGACTTGGTCGTCGCATTTTTGGTCTTTTTGGTAGGCATGTGTTCAATTTTCGAAAGTCCGAATAATATGTAATCAATTAGGTATTCATTCAATTCGATTTATAACTAGAATGTTGATAACTGTGTTTTATAATAATTATAATGAAGTTGTTTATAACCAATACACTAATTAATATTAATGATCTGCATGTTCATGTTAGAAAGTTGCTCGACCGCTGCATTTGATATTTGGATAATTTAATTAATAAGCTAAGAATAGTGGACATAAACATGATGGATTTAGATCATGCTTGATTTCTAGTCGACCGTCAGACATATCGGAGCGGCCAGGCTGCTCATAAATATCTGAGCAGGACTTTATTGTCATGGCGTTAAGTGTCCACTCACTCTGCGCTCGCTCGTTTGGCGAATTTTTTTTTACGGAATAGGTGGCAAGCGAGCAAACGTATCGAACGAAACGAGCATCGTCGCCCATGGACACTTGCAACACCCGAAATGTAAAAAGCCTAACAAAAGCCTGACAAGCAAGCAGACACCGTTTATATAGATTGGGCACGCGTCTTTATCCGTTTGGCAAGGCTAGCTGAAAAACACATACTGATCTGAAACAGATTTAAAATAAATGTAATTTGGGCTCTACTTTTCACTTACGATCAGGTGGAGTGGAGCCACTTTGTTGCGCCAACATAAAAAAAAGAAATGTATAGATCATCCAAGTACCTAAACAAACCTAAAAACTAGCAGTAATTCAAAATCACGGACTTTTAGAACATAATCTTGGTTTTATTATCAACTTAAAACCTTGAACCTTGAGTTCACATAAATTTTTTGTTAAAATTATTGATATTTATTAGTATTAACGTAAAATATATCTGCGAACGTGTTTAGCGATACGTCTCAAAGATATCAAATGCTTCGAGCATTCGATCAGCCAAAGAACATAATATTTCTCCTTACATTTTTTTTGGATTCTATTGACGCATTCGTCAATAGAATCCAGGTACCATTGTACCTATAGGCATTTATCGCCCGTGTAAAGATGAATCTTGTTCTGTGAATTCTTGAGGCAATATAGATAATGCGAAAGTAAACTTGTAACGCGGTACGCAAATTGTAGCTGCTAAGAATAGTAAGAAAATACACAAATAAATGTATGTGTATTTAAGTTGACAATGACATGTAGGCTTTCCTTATCAGTGTCAATAACGTTGACATTACATTTAATGTTTCTGTCTCATTGTAACGTGTTTCATTATCATCATCATCAACTTACTCCTTTGTAAAGTCGCACAGTGGGGCTCCCGTTTTTGGTTTTGTACCCAAAATAGCAAAGTCCGCCTATCTATCTGTCCGTATGTCACTGTGCTTTTACCCATCATCTATATGATATATATTGTCATGGCGTTAGAGTGCATGTTAGATATTTTGTTGTCGTCCTAGTATATAAAGTACGACGAGTATTTGCTATGAAACTCCATAGCAAAAACAGCCTTTTGCCTAGAACTTAGGCAGCTTTTTGCTATGGAGTTTCATAGCTTTCTGCACTAGGACGGCCGCGTGGCCCCTCCGATATACACGGTGCTCCTGACCATTCCGAAAGATTTTAATGCTGAATTCCTGAGCACATTTTTCGACGTCATAAAACTTCTTTTTGATTACAATGCTACCACAATGTGTTCTAATATTACCACACATCTTGCCTGAAAATCAAAAAATAAGAATAGACTTGACGAAAAAACCTATCCCTAAAAAATCATTAAAAAAAAAACAATTTTAACAAATTGTTGTCATGATAAAAAGTATTGGAAATGTTAAAAAGTATTCAAAAAGTCTAAAAATAAAGAAAAAAAATGTTTTTTTTTGTGGAATTTGACATTAGGTCATAATATTTTTTGTTTATTTTGATGTCTAGAATGCATAGTTAAAATCTTTCGCAATGCTCCCGAGCACCGTGTATATGACAATTGTACGACTGTCATGCTCATATTGTCGTGCCGTCCGACTCCATCCAAGGTCTTTACGACCTCAGAGCAATGCGGGTCGCGAGTCGCGACCTTCACCTCGTCGATCGAATTAGGAGAAACCCGATTTAGCTTTGTTTCTGTCTTTTCAACCGACTTCAAAAAAAGGAGGAGGTTCTCAATTTGACAGTTTTGTTTTACGTTTGTTACCTCTGTACTTCTGACTGGGCGAACCGATTAATATGTTATATAAATAAATAAATATCTTGGGACATCTTACACAAGTCGACCTAGTCCCACGGTAAGCTCAAGGCTCGTGGTGAGGGTACCAAGCGGCCACACAGCCACGACCAAGGAACACATATTTGTGATAAATAAATCCACAAATAATGCTCTCGTCGGGATTCGACCACGGATTCTCCAGCTTCATAAGCAGGGTCACTACCAACTAGGTCTTCTTGGCAGTGACTTGTCGCTCTTTAATTGACATTTTATTTGGATATAGGTTCCTTCTTACATTCAAGCTTTCAAGTACCTCAGAATTGGCACTATTACCATCGAAAACAAAACCTAAAAAACCAGTTTAGAGACAATACCTTTTATTTACATTATTAGCAAATGAGCATACATATCTTCGGCAGACGACGAGCAATGCTCAAGGCCGTCGCGAAGGTCTAAAGTCGAGTCAAGTTCAACCAGCTATCTCCCTCCCTCACGTGTTCTTTCATCGCGTGTCCCGCTCTTCCGCACGTGCCTTCGAGGTCTGTATAGGACGTGTGCATTTTTATTTCGTGATGCAAAATTGCTTCGCCTGTCTATATTTAGATTTGTAAGTGTGCGCGGCGGTAAATAATTGTATCCGTAAGCTGCTTAACTATGTAGTAAATACTGAATGCAGCTAAACTGACTTTTTCTGTTTTTAGTATAGATGGTGCCTTTTTTAGGCGCTAGTGCGAGAAGTGGCTCATTTTACGTCAAGTCCAAAACTTCCGAGGGCCATCTGTACTAAAAAACGTCGTACGAGACATGCGCAAAAAGGAATTTCATGTTTTTCGCACTTGAGTCGTAATTCGTAATGTACACTAGTTTACCACTTATACTATTTGGCTTTTAACTGCTTATGGGATAGAGTTAACTATAATGATGGATTATAATTATAAAAGGTTACATTGGTGACGTTATGTAGGTACCCCTATTCTAACAAGGGTTCAATACCGCCAAACTCCCAGGCAGTATTGAGCCCTTATAGCTGGAGAGCCAGAGAACCCTGAGAGTAACGGTCTTCCTGTAAGGTTAGAAATTTGTATACTAACGGTTTATGGAATTCTAAGAGCAATAGCCATGACCTGGCAGGCGTCAGCCCTGCACGTCATCAGGCCCTTTATTTTTTGAACTGTTAAGTAAATTGGATTTCAAAACTTGTTTCTGTAAGTTTGAAAAATTTATAGGATAAAGTTAATTTATTGTACATCTTAAAAAAAAATTGACAGGCGATTACAATAAGCAGAAGTATATGACAGGTCAATTAGAAAATGCACAATTGATGAGGTAAAATAAACTTCATCCTGTATACTCGAAATTTTTATATGTCTTCAAATAAACGTCTCGGAGTAAGTATGTGCAATGCCAGGCGGTTTAGAACAGCATAAGACCTTGCCAGGCGAGGAGACAGTTAAGTAAATTGGGTTTCAAAACTTGTTTCTGTAAGTTTGAAAATTTAATAGGATAAAGTTTATTTATTGTACATCTTAAAAATAAATTGACAGGCGATTACAATAAGCAGAAGTATATGACAGATCGAATAGAAAACGCACAGTTGATGAGGTAAAATAAACTTCATCCTGTATACTCGAAATTTTTATATATCTTCAAATAAACGTCTCAGAGTAAGTATGTACAATGCCAGGTGGTTTTGAACAGCATAAGACCTTGCCAGGCGAGGGAACAGTTAAGTAAATTGGGTTTCTTAACTTGTTTCTGTAAGTTTGAAAATTTAATAGGATAAAGTTTATTTTCATCACACTTGCTGTCTAAGCGCGCCATTGCTTGCGCGCTTAGCGGGAGTAATAGAAAAGTGAAATTCCCTAGGGAGTAATAGAAATGTCAGTACGTCATTTAATAATATTATGTCTTGTAAACTTATTTTTTGGTTGGCAAGTGCGATGAAAAACATTGTATGCATCACGGTCGGTAAGCGGAATACTAACTCGAGTCAAAAAAGCCCTCCGCCTAACGGCGTCGGGCTTCTAACACTCTCGTTAGTAATTCCGTACTTACCTCCCTTGATGCACAATGTACTATTATTGTACATCTTAAAAATAAATTGACAGGCGATGATCAATTAGAAATCGCACAGTTGATGAGGTAAAATAAACTTCATCCTGTATACTCGAAATTTTTATATATCTTCAAATAAACGTCTCAGAGTAAGTATGTACAATGCCAGGCGGTTTTGAACAGCATAAGACCTTGCCAGGCGAGGAGACAGTTAAGTAAATTGGGTTTCTTAACTTGTTTCTGTAAGTTTGAAAATTTAATAGGATAAAGTTTATTTATTGTATATCTTAAAAATAAATTGACAGGCGATTACAATAAGCAGAAGTATATGACAGATCGAATAGAAAACGCACAGTTGATGAGATAAAATAAACTTCATCCTGTATATTCGAAATTTTTATATGTCTTCAAATAAACGTCTCAGAGTAAGTATGTACAATGCCAGGCGGTTTTCAATAGCATAAGACCTTGCCAGACGAAGGGACAAGTGCACCTCTCAATCGCACGCCCTTAGCAACTACTCTACTACTACTAGCGACTAACTAGCGATTACTCGCCTGTATTTTTTTTAAGATGTTAGTACAATAAATAAACTTTATCTATTAAATTTTTTAACTTACAGAAACAAGTTAAGAAACCCAATTTACTTAACTGTCCCCTCGCCTGGCAAGGTCTTATGCTGTTCAAAACCGCCTGGCATTGTACATACTTACTCTGAGACGTTTATTTGAAGACATATAAAAATTTCGAGTATACAGGATGAAGTTTATTTTACCTCATCAACTGTGCGTTTTCTATTCGATCTGTCATATACTTCTGCTTATTGTAATCGCCTGTCAATTTATTTTTAAGATGTACAATAAATAAACTTTATCCTATTAAATTTTCAAACTTACAGAAACAAGTTAAGAAACCCAATTTACTTAACTGTCCCCTCGCCTGGCAAGGTCTTATGCTGTTCAAAACCGCCTGGCATTGTACATACTTACTCTGAGACGTTTATTTGAAAGAAAGAAAGAAAGAAAGAAAAAACATTTATTGCACAACTACAATTACACACAGAACAATAAGATACATTCTTACATCTACAGAGACAAAATACAGATAAAATTAAAAATACAGACTCTAAACAATAACAAAAAGGTGAGAAAGTGTGTTGCTGTAGGAGCTACAATAGGGTACCACTCAGCATATGCTCTGACTTCTGATGCCGGAGCGCTGGTCTTCCGTGGAACCCATTGGAAGATAGAAATGAACAACAACAAGCGAGCGTTATTAAGAAAATAAATAAATTGTGTAAATAGAATTGTTATATAAATATATATGTAGGGTGGAGAGCATAGATTATAAGGTAAGTAAATATATAGTATCATTGAGACGGGGTAATTGCATATAATAAAGATAGAGTAATAGGATATAATAAGTAACATGACACATGACACGGCTGCTACACGAGTTCAGATCACTGCAACTGTGAAGATATATAAAAATTTCGAGTATACAGGATGAAGTTTATTTTACCTCATCAACTGTGCGTTTTCTAATTGATCATCGCCTGTCAATTTATTTTTAAGATGTACAATAAATAAACTTTATTCTATTAAATTTTCAAACTTACAGAAACAAGTTTTGAAACCCAATTTACTTAACTGTCTCCTCGCCTGGCAAGGTCTTATGCTGTTCAAAACCTCCTGGCATTGCACATACTTACTCCGAGACGTTTATTTGAAGACATATAAAACTTTCGAGTATACAGGGTGAAGTTTATTTTACCTCATCAACTGTGCGTTTTCTAATTGATCTGTCATATACTTCTGCTTATTGTAATCGCCTGTCAATTTATTTTTAAGATGTACTATAAATAAACTTTATCCTATTAAATTTTCAAACTTACAGAAACAAGTTAAGAAACCCAATTTACTTAACTGTCCCCTCGCCTGGCAAGGTCTTATGCTGTTCTAAACCGCCTGGCATTGCACATACTTACTCCGAGACGTTTATTTGAAGACATATAAAAATTTCGAGTTTACAGGATGAAGTTTATTTTACCTCATCAACTGTGCATTTTCTAATTGACCTGTCATATACTTCTGCTTATTGTAATCGCCTGTCAATTTTTTTTTAAGATGTACAATAAATTAACTTTATCCCATACATTTTTCAAACTTACAGAAACAAGTTTTGAAATCCAATTTACTTAACAGTTCAAAAAATAAAGGGCCTGATGACGTGCAGGGCGGACGCCTGCCAGGTCATGGCTATTGCTCTTAGAATTCCATAAACCGTTAGTATACAAATTTCTAACCTTACAGGAAGACCGTTACTCTCAGGGTTCACTGGCTCTTGGACTATTAAGTCTAAGGAGAAACTTTGCCTCCTTATTTATGTGTGTTCTATCCCCTGTAACAATGCATTGTACTCTGAAGAGCTGTTCGACATGATGCCAACGTTCACTATTCATCATCGCACTGCTCGCCATCGACTGGGCGCCCATCCTCACACCTTGCAACCTAAATAGTCGCGCAGGCACACCGATGTGCCTTTACGGATCGGCCACGACATTGGTCTAAGGCGACCAGCGGCAAGCGAATCCATGAGTTGGAGCTGAATGCCGATATGGGTACGAGAGGGAGCACCATACGTTTTCCGCTAAGCCGGTCGCCTTAGACCGATATCTTGGCCGCGGCGTTAGGCGAGGGGCATGTACCGTTTTTGCAACAAATATGCGACCACATTTTTTTAGAACATACTAGGACAAACTCTAATGCTATAACAGAAACTAATGAATGGTTATCCTTTCCAGATTCTGCAGTAACCACGGCAACAAGTGCCCGCGGCCGAGCACGGCGCCGGCGGAGCTCATGTGCGTCGCCGAGGCCATGATGCCGCGCCTCATACTGCGGCTGCTGCAGCACTTCCGAGAGAACAGGTAATTATAGTACATTCTGCAGTAACCACGGCAACAAGTGCCCTCGGCCGAGCACGGCGCCGGCGGAGCTCATGTGCGTCGCCGAGGCCATGATGCCGCGCCTCATACTGCGGCTGCTGCAGCACTTCCGAGAGAACAGGTAACTATAGTACATTCTGCAGTAACCACGGCAACAAGTGTCCGCGGCCGAGCACGGCGCCGGCGGAGCTCATGTGCGTCGCCGAGGCCATGATGCCGCGCCTCATACTGCGGCTGCTGCAGCACTTCCGAGAGAACAGGTAATTATAGTACATTCTGCAGTAACCACGGCAACAAGTGCCCTCGGCCGAGCACGGCGCCGGCGGAGCTCATGTGCGTCGCCGAGGCCATGATGCCGCGCCTCATACTGCGGCTGCTGCAGCACTTCCGAGAGAACAGGTAATTATAGTACATTCTGCAGTAACCACGGCAACGAGTGCCCGCGGCCGAGCACGGCGCCGGCGGAGCTCATGTGCGTCGCCGAGGCCATGATGCCGCGCCTCATACTGCGGCTGCTGCAGCACTTCCGAGAGAACAGGTAATTCCGGATACCTATAAGTTGGGGCCCTGTAAACGAAGCGTGAAGAAGCATCTAGCGGGCCAGCAAGGCGGTGGCAACTGACAGGTTACTGCTGGTCTTCTGTTCGTTGCCGCCGCGATTTGGACTCTACTTTTCACTTACGATCAGGTGGAGTGGAGATACTTTGCTGTGCCAATATAAAAAAAATTATACCATCACAGAGAAAAAGCCGGCCACGTGCGAGTCGGACGCACACAAACGCACCATAAAAATTATAGTAAAAGCAACCTTTTCTTTCGTCGGGAAATGCATTACGCATACCACCCGGGCGAGGGGACTGACCCGGGTGGTTATGTGGGACTCCCGGGACTAATGAGGCCAATTTTGTACGGAAGGGCACACACACACCATTCATGTTACATCAAAATACATATTGATATTTTTTTATAGAATACAAGCGAGCAGACGTATGTAAACCATCACCATCGCCCATCAATTCAATAGTACGGCTGAAAGGCCGAAAGTGGCAAACGATACTTATCGGCTGGCTAATTACGAGATGAGATGAGAGGGATGATGAGAGAGGGATGTCCTGATAATAAGGCCTACTACCGCGAATAACGAAATTCGTAAATTTCAGGGATTTGTCTCTGTCACTCTAATGACGCCCTCGTTAATAATCCCCGAAATTTTCGGATTTAGATGTTCGGGGTAGGGCCGAAGGGTATTTAACTTTTAAGATTTTCACACTTTATTATTAAATAATTCAAGTCAGTTCCTCCGGAACCACGAATGCAATCGTACTCGAGATGCTGCGACATCTTCGACGCGTCGGAGATAATCTTACTCACTTTCTCAACTCTTTACATGGTTTCTCTCCAACACGTGACAGGTTACAATATATTCTAAACTTTGTAAACGTTGAGCAATCCTGTATGATTCATATCAAATCTGAAATTCAAAATAGTTTAGAAAACATCTTGCGACAAGAGATGTGCAACGATTCCATTGTGATCTGAGAAGTCTCTTTTTAAAACGACGTTTCTCTAAGAACTCTATACTAAAATAAGCTCTTTTGAAAATATACTCTTCAACTATTTATAAACATTGGTACAGATTGACTAGGGAAATAGACACAGAGATTGTTTCTCGAAAGAGCACGCGTGCGACGCGTTATGTATTATGTAGAAGGGCGTGCGGGTCAGCAATTGTCTCTGGCTAGTGCTCGCTAGTCACGTTTCTTACTCGTTCATTCACTATTTGTGTTTAAACCTTATTGCAATGCGATGACGTCAACAATCGTCGGTAATAAAAAAACACACAATTTATTCATTATCATCCCACTACTGAACATCGCAGTAATGTGTCCACTTTGTTGATGTTGCTGCCATCATCAATCTTCAATAATGGCCGACATAATATTGTGTTTCAATTTAGGAAATACAATTTTTATATTTATGTTGGATTACAATAACAAGCAGAGCGTATCCTCCCATATATTGTTTGTTTCTCACGAAACCAACTTTCAACAAGGATTGATCATTTCGCGACTTTACGCGCATTGTTATAAGAGCCACCAGTCTTCAACTGTTTGTACGTAAACCCGCATTGAAAAATAATTACACCAATAGGCTACTTGACTGATATCAAATTTAGTGCAAAAAATTGTTATTTTCTGTAGTATTTGTTGAAAAGATCAATATTTTTCGATTACGGTGTATTAAAAGTGTTTGATGGGTACATATTTTTTATTGAAAAATTTGTTTTATTTTTTTAAATTTCGTACTCTGAAAACGGTGTCGGCCATGATGTGACACGTCATAGGATCTTAAACTAACTTCATGTCGAATCTTATACGAGTGAAATTCGCCATGGACATGTAGCTTTGCTGAGACATTGACATAAGTAACATGTCAAATGTTTGTTTTTGGTTTGAGTGACGTCACACCACAGATAATCTAAGCATTAACATGGCTAGTATCGTTTTCGCGCGGTAACGAAAGTTTAAATTTTAAGTTATAATTTTGCGGTTTTCTAGGTCGTGAAAAAATATATTTATATTTTTTTTCCGTTAATCAGATATTGATTAATAATATACGACAAACTTTAAAAATGGGTCAAGTAGCCTATTGTGCTGTAATTGGTCAAAATATATTTATTTACAAAATACGCCCGTATTTTACATAATACGTAAACAACTTTTTGGCAACTCCTTGTTTTTACGGTCAGCATTTGAAGATACACATCCAAACTTGTTATTCTCCGAATTGTGTTTATTGCACCGCAGCTGCATGCATGTCGATCGAGGTCGATATGGCATTACCATAACGTTACGGGGTACTGTTACATGGACTGATAAGATAACTGGCTTCTGCAGGCTTGTGTCATTGTTATTCAGGTCATTTCAGGACAGATTTTTTGAACATAGTTGTTTGACTTTCAATGACTTGTTGAAAAAGTGGCTGGATAAAAACAAATCGTATAATCGTCGTCGTTTTATCTTGTATCCTCTATAAAGGTTGTCTGGAATAGATTGCTTTTTAGCGATAAGGCCGCCACTTTCACCTTCTTCCGCTTTAGTGACATCTGTTAATTGTATTTATTATGTTTTCCTGTATTTCTTTTTTTACGTTTGATGTGTGCAATATAGTTTTTTATTGTATTGTATAGTCAGTCAAAGCATGATTACTGGTTCCCATATGTGGGAACTTCACAACTACTACTTATTCCTAGCCCGGATTTTAATATTCTAAACCTTGTTCGCGTGTTAGTTAAAAACTTTACAGGACAGAGTAACAGATTTATACCTAGGGGTGGCTAAGATGCACGGACACCTGCACATGTTCTCAAACGCAAAATATAGACAGTTTCCACATACACAGCACCCATATCACTCGTCACACTACGATTCCAAATAAACTAAATATAATCCACACATTCACTCGTCACATTATGATATAAAATAATAAGGAATAACGGTAAACTGTGACGCCCGTAAGTCCGTGACCCCATTACAATTTGATGTACCTACTATCTATGGATCGTTCCGCATTTTCAGTCCTATCCAGCCCAATACATTTTGTAAAATATTGCAAATGTAAACGCCTTACCCCGATAAAACGGGGTTTAAGGCACTTTAAGAAGCCCTATAAGTAAGCTTAGGGTTTCTACATTGAAGCGTTTTTACTCCGCTTGGCCACTCGCGTGCACTTTGATGCACTTGTAGTCTTTCTGTACTTTACGAATTAAAGAGTTATTAACCCTTAATAAGGCAAATGGTAATATATTTACCACCTCCTTTTGAAACTTACTCTGTCACTGAATATGTGTCAAGGCTAATGTTTAGGTGTGACTGATGCCCTATTAAGGATTAATTTACTTCCAATTTAATTGTCCGTTTTTGTACAGTTGATTTCTTTACAACAATTGCTCATACATTTTTCAAACCGCATTCTAACAAAATGTTTTTTTTTTCGCAGCGACCAACCAACGGGGCAAGCGCAACCAACATCGAACAGCTACCGCATAGCGGTCCAAGAGTGCGAGGGCTACGTGCAGATGCTGATGGAGTTCAACAACATGGGCGACCTCATGCGCTCCGCCATGACCAAGGCGCTCATCAACCCTCAGGTGGGTCCCGCAGCGTCTCTGGTCCAGCGACCAGCCCAGGAGTGTGAGGGCGACACCCGGTGCTGATGGAGGTCAACAACATGGGCGACCTCATGTTGTTCCGCCATGACCAAGGCGCTCATCAACCCTCAGGTGTGTCCCGCAGCATCTCTGGTCCAGCGACCAGCCCAGGAGTGTGAGGGCGACACCCGGTGCTGATGGAGGTCAACAACATGGGCGACCTCATGTTGTTCCGCCATGACCAAGGCGCTCATCAACCCTCAGGTGTGTCCCGCAGCTTCTCTGGTCCAGCGACCAGCCCAGGAGTGTGAGGGCGACACCCGGTGCTGATGGAGGTCAACAACATGGGCGACCTCATGCGCTCCGCCATGACCAAGGCGCTCATCAACCCTCAGGTGGGTCCCGCAGCATCTCTGGTCCAGCGACCAGCCCAGGAGTGTGAGGGCGACACCCGGTGCTGATGGAGGTCAACAACATGGGCGACCTCATGCGCTCCGCCATGACCAAGGCGCTCATCAACCCTCAGGTGGGTCCCGCAGCATCTCTGGTCCAGCGACCAGCCCAGGAGTGTGAGGGCGACACCCGGTGCTGATGGAGGTCAACAACATGGGCGACCTCATGCGCTCCGCCATGACCAAGGCGCTCATCAACCCTCAGGTGGGTCCCGCAGCATCTCTGGTCCAGCGACCAGCCCAGGAGTGTGAGGGCGACACCCGGTGCTGATGGAGGTCAACAACATGGGCGACCTCATGCGCTCCGCCATGACCAAGGCGCTCATCAACCCTCAGGTGGGTCCCGCAGCATCTCTGGTCCAGCGACCAGCCCAGGAGTGTGAGGGCGACACCCGGTGCTGATGGAGGTCAACAACATGGGCGACCTCATGCGCTCCGCCATGACCAAGGCGCTCATCAACCCTCAGGTGGGTCCCGCAGCATCTCTGGTCCAGCCACCAGCCCAGGAGTGTGAGGGCAACACCAGCTACCATTGCCCATCAACACCTACAAGCCAAGCTATTACATATATGTATAGAGAAAACGACTGAAAGGTTCCGTGGCGATCTTACACACTATACTCTGTTCGGTTAGGTATTTAACTAAATGTAATCTTGATGAATCTTTTTATCGTAAAATGAATTTAAAAATCCAAATCTGTATTTCTTTGTTATATCATATTTACTATATAACTAAATCCACACCGGGCACTCCATATTTTTTGACATTTGGCGAATACCACGAAGTGAATATTCTTTTTGCAGCAAAGAGGAAAACCGCACACTTCACGGGAATGATGCGGTGTAGCCTTCTTCAAACAAATAACAAACAGTAATTATAATAATAGGCGGTTGAAACAATGCAAATTTTCCAATGGAGGAATCTCATCATTTTAAAACGACTTTCCTCACTAATGCGACCGCAGTGTTTTTACACGGTTAATCATCATATTTTGGTTGACACTTAGTTTAAGTAATATTACGTAAATGTTTTTCTGCCGAATAGTCTTCGGTCATCGGATATTTAAAATCCCACAAGAAACTTTTTATAATTCATAATTATTTATGTATGAACGATCTCGATACGTAGTGGTAGTACCTAACCCAAAATTTACCCATAAATTCAAAATTATGAAAATGGACAAAATAAAAAAGAAATGCGTCTCTTAGCAAGTTAGATAGGACAAGTATTGTTCCCTTTCCACCTTATAGACATTTTGGTAAGGTCGAATAGCACGAACAATACTTATCAGCTTGCTAGGCTAGGAGACGTTTATGATTATGAATAAGGGGGTAGTTTTTATCTTTTAAGTACCGTAGTCATCAAATCAAGCAATATCAAGCTTATTGACGTTAGATGAGAAAATCAATCACCAAATAAGCTTTCAAATAAAAAATAAGAATAATCAAAATCAGTTCGCCCAGCAGAACATTCTGAAATAACAAACATACAAAAACATACAGTCGAATTAGAACCTCCTTTTTTTGAAGTCAGTTGGAAATGTTAAAAGGGTAATAGCAAAGTTGTACTAGTATGATTGTACAAAATTGTAGTAGTTTTAATGAATGTATTCTCTTATTTTAAAGACAAACTGGTCTTAATCGCGTAAACTTACGTTTAATTATATCCTGACGTTTCGGGCATGACGTTACACCCGTGGTCGCAGGTCCATTAAGACCCGTTTGTCTTTAAAATATGAGTGATAATCGTGAAAGTTTAAATCAATATAATGTATTCTCTTGGTTCCAGATGTACCGAAACCTGGTGGAGCCTCCGTTCCCCGAGACCGAGTACGGCTGCTACATGGCCGAGTCCAACCGCACCTACGAGAGGGCGCTCGACTCCTTCCCCGCGCCGGAGGTCTTCCCTGACGAGTACGTATCCCTCCCCACAGCTCCCACAACCCCACAGGTCTCACCTTGCCACAGGCTTCACCCTGCCACAGATCCCACCCTGCCACAGATCCCACCCTGCCATAGGTCTCACCCTGCTACAGCTTTCACGCTGATACAGGTCCCACACAGCCAGAGCTGTACCCACGGCTGCGACATCAGTCTACATCTCGCTTAATGATCTTCGATACACAGTCTTCAGCTAAGTTATTTATCAGCTGCAGAGCAACTAGCCATTTTTGCCGTGTGGTGACGGCAGTAAGAATACATTTGTCACCACCCCAACTCCTGCGGGTGTCGTAAGAGTCGACTAAGGGATTGAAGTGTCACTGACCATTATTTGATAAAAAATTGATGATGGGCAGCAGCGTCATCATAGTGGACACATTACTGCGATCGCCAATCTGCGTGCCCAGCGTGGCGATTATGGGCATTTACCTCCTAATGCGTCTCTACGCATGGTTAATAGGAGAGGCCTACGTCCTGCAGTGGACTATCATAGGCTGATGATGATGATGAGAAAATAGTCTCCATCCCTCTACAAGAGGATGAGCTGATTCAGGTATACTGGTATCCTTGACATTGATTCTTTTCTTTGTCTCTAAACTCGGGCGAGTACGGTATACGCACGCAACGTTCTGCTCTTGAAAGGCACAAAGGAACCCTTTTGAACAGACATCTTGGTTATAAATAAAATAAAATACATTTATTTCAGATAATTATCCTTACAACCAGTCCATAGTATGTATGCTACGACAAATAAGTCGGTTAACTTCAAACTCAGATAAATCCACTCTAACCACTTGAGAGATTATTGAAAAAAAGTGATAATTCGGTGATTTTAAAGGCAGATTATTTCTATTATGGCTAAATCAATAAAAAATTGATACTGTCCGACAAACTCAGCTTAAAAAATAATCTAAACTAGTGTATTCTTTACAAAAACTATGAATTTTGATTGGATTTACCTTCATTTGATATAATCGTTTGCAATTCGTCTATCTTTGAAAAAACTCAGTGAGGATTTATATAATTTTCATTTAACATACCTGGATTTATCAAGATTTGAAAAAAATTACGACGCAGAATTGACGCCGACTGTCAGCCATGTTGGACTAACTTCTTTCGCTGATAGGCTTTGATGGACTTGCCTTCATTTGAAATAAACTGTCATATGGATTTACCTGATTCTGATAAAATATTGTGATTTTAACTTTATTTTTCTCAAAAACTACACGAAATTATACTTAACTCATGAAATAGAAACAAAGCCATTTTCTTAAGCTTTTATTATATATAAAAATGTTACAATATGTCAGAAATGGATTTACCCGAGTTTGAAGTTAAGCGACTCAAATAATACTTATGAAAGTAGATTAGTATTACAACTAAAATGTAAGGAAGTCCAGTGCCTCAATATGACACCCGGACGCGCTACAGTATCGCGGCAGCCGCAACAGGGTGCTTAGACAAGTTGCCAATCGCTAACGCTTAATCGTCAATCGTAACCGAAAGGCAGCTAACTGTGTTTGTCGCACTAATATGAAATAATGACAGAGAGGGAAAACCACGAAGCGCCAGCGATTGGCAACTTGGCTAAGCATCCAGTACTCTGAACGCGTCAACATACTGTGTGATTAAGGTCTTTGCATGTGTTTTAAACAAAATGACCTAATTAACTGTTGTCGCAGGTACCGCCACCTACCCGCCCTGGCGCCGCGGCTGTCCCACAACACTCTTCTAGACGAGTTCATCTTCTGGACGTTCAAGTACGAGTTCCCGCAGAACGTGGTCTGCTTCCTGCTCAACATGCTGCCCGACCAGGACTACAAGGTATTGACTTACATCGGTTAATTCATTGAGATCATCCGGTACAGATATGTATTAGCGACTGCTACCACATGGCTAGATCCTCATTTAACACTAGTGATGTGACCATTATGTCAGAATTAATAGTGCTGTGACGTTTAATTAGACAGGTCACGTTTTGTGCTTAAAAAAACAAATATTCATTTATTTACAAAATTTTGTCCGTACCTGTTTAATGTCAATCTAAAAAATATATCCCAACTATAGCATTATTTAGAGCGACATTCTACTTTTTGAGGTCCCGTGTGAGTCCCTACAAAAAAGCCCATATTATCGGCTATAAAAGCTATTATATGGGTATGTTCAGAAAGTGTGCGTTTTAAGAGTAAAGTTATTCACAAAAGATTATTTTTTTCTGCACTCTCGTGCGGGAATGTATTCTACGGTACTATTTTGCACGATCTAGTTGTTACTGCCAAAATGCTCTTATTTATTCGCGTGATGCATTGTAAAATCTTGTATGATTTTCGTGTTGAAATGTACTCTATTTCTTTCCTACTCCTGTCGGTTTAAGGTCACCGACACTCATGCGGAAATGGACCACTTTCAACACTTGTATCATTAACTATTTGTAACCCATTTTACATAACGTCCCATTTTGACGCTTGCCATAAAGATGCTTGAATAGATAATTTACTTAAAGTTAAACCAAAACATAAATTTTATAATATAGTGGCAGAATGTCATGATGCCTGTGCCACAAATGTACGTGGAATGGAATTAAAAAAGAGCACTTTGCCGGCCTAGGCCTTCAAGATTTGTATTAAATTCCATTAAACAACCTCTTGTCGTAGTCGCACCCGAAATGTCATACTTCGCAGCGTATTATAAGGAACATAACAACAATATTTCATTGCATGTTTGTGAAAAACATTGCATATTTTTGTACATTGCCAAGAAAATGGTTAAAAATGCTCTCATTTCGACTGAAACTTAACCAACAACCGTATCCGCAGGAGCACCTAACCCGCACCTTCGTGATGCACTACGCACGCATCCCGCTGGTGCTGGAGGCGGCCGGCGACCCCGACATGCTCTCCAACCGCGTCGTCCACATGTCCGTCCAACTCTTCTCCAACGAAGCCCTAGCCCTCCGCTGCGTTCAACAACTCCATCTTCTCCACGTCATGGTCTTATCCCTCAAGCTCATGATGGGCAAGATCCTCGTCCAGAACACCTTACATGACCCTAACAAGAACAAGCATAGAGTGATAGATTGCACGCGGAGGGTGATGAAGGAGCACTGCTATTGGCCGCTCGTGTCGGACTTTAATAATGTGCTGTCGCATAAGAGTGTCGCGCTGGTGTTTCTGCAGGATGATGCTTTGGTGGAGATGTGGTTCCAGTTTTTGTCGATGTTGCAAGGTGAGTTTGTTGTAATATCGACGCTTATCATGAACACTGTATTCAAAAATAGTACCTACGCGCTTGCAATGAGGGTTTTCGATAATTTTTCTGCCACCAGGCGGCGCTTCGTACGCCCCTGGTCTCGACAGCTGTCAGATTCATACTATTCATAGGCACCTAGGCCTAAAATATTGAAATTCTATTTTATTTGGAAGAGAATTGATTTTGTAATGGATTACGACTAATACATGGTCGTCGAACTGAAGATTGAACTCTAAAACAGTCGCTCAAAGTCACTGGTATTCAAAATAATTACTATAACTTTGTTAATTTCATGAGAATTGACTTGGAACTATTTTATTTATTTAGTTTAGGTAACAATATGACTAAAGTAATGGTTTTCAGAATAAATAAACCTATAAATATGTTGAAAATTAAATGCGCGTATTTATTTTGACAGTTCGTTATAAGGTCGGCTCAGTGCTGCCATCTCACCTCCCCATAGCGGCAGAAAAAGTATCAAAAACCCTCATTGGAATTCTAGTGCTACATTTGTTAGAATTCAAATTACGACAAGATATTGTTTAAGGATGCAGCGTTCATGATAAGCGTCGATATGTGGATTTGTTTATTGTGGTGTATTTGGCCTCATACTCGTGGATTTAACGTTTTTATCTCTATGTTTTTAGGGTTCCATAGGAAACGACGATATGACCATGTCCTTATGTCTGTCTGGCTTTTTAAAATTAATGACATTGAAATAGACACCCTGTGCGGAACAAGAGTATCAAAAGACATGGTGCAATATGACATTAGCCCCTTATGTCCGGTTGATGATAATATCGCTAACTTCTTATTTACTTTAAGACATAAGTTTCGCAGAAATATGAGCTCAATGATCTAAGCACTAAGTGGGAAATCTTCAAAATTTAAGTCTTGTATACAAGTAAAATCTTTTCAAACCTATGATATTGTTACGCCGGTGGCATGATAAAAACTACAAATATGATTTTAGACACGTTAGAAGCGTTTTCAGCAGGCTGAAATGCGTTTTCAGGACGTTTCAGAAGGTCCTCTTTCACATACTACAAAATCAAATATTCACCCCAGATACCGTCGTTTTCAGGCGCCTGAAACATGTTTTCAGGCCGTTTCAGGATACCCTCTATCGGATGGCGCAATAACCTGAAAACCCGTTTTCAGGCGTTTTCAGGACCCCTTTTGGGCCTCTCAAGTACAAATCGGTATATAGCTAAATTTCCCATAGGAGTGAAAGAGAAAGCACTATTAGATAGAGACAGCACGAGAGAATGTTCTGGAAGGATGTGAACGAGACAGCTATAGAGAGAACATTCTGGACGGGTGTGAAAGGGAAACCTGTAGAAAGAGACAGCGATACTCTAGAATGTTCGCGCACGGGCCCTACCGACCGACCTGACTCGGGAACTTTCTAGAATCGAATTATCTCGTACTTTGTAGATTTGAGTGGCTTGTATAAAAGCCCAGTATGACCCGGCCGAAGGAGAAGTTTCAATTGAGACAGCGAAGAGATAACACCAAGAGCGAAAACTGCGATTCTAACGGCGAGTTTGAGAGTGTAAAAGTGAAACAGTGTGACGTGTTAAGTGTGTGATCAGTGTTTTAGTTTGGTGTTTGTTCTTTTAATTAGTAATTAAAGTCTCAGTTTTAATTAGTGGCTTATTTATACATTTTCTATAGAAAACCCACCCCACGAACGTAACATTTGGTGTCAGAAGCGGGATAGAAAATGGGTATAACGCCACGTGACAACGAGACCGAGCCAAAAGGAGTTGTGACCCGGAGCCAAACTGCACGTGAGGAACCTGCAGCGCAGGAGGATATTGCAGTACGTGAAGAGCCTCCAGCATGTGAGGATACTGCATCTAAGCCCGGTCCGTCTGGCTTGCAGGCTAAGAGTACTCAAGACGCAGACCTCAGAACTATTCTGATTCTCCTGAAGAAGCAGTCGCGGAAACAAGAAGATCAGTCGAAATTGATTCTTCAAGAGTTGCACAAGGCTGCTACTGAATGGAAGCAAGAAATGTACGAAGTCCAAGGGAAGCTCAGTGACATGGAGAACAAGATTCATGTTGTAGAGGAAGCGGTCGAGCGTCGCTTCCAGAAACTTGAATTAAAAGTAGCTAGTGGCATCAGTACCACCTGCATATCACCTGAGATATTTGTGCCGGGAGGTGGAAAATTTAAGGCACCTCCTTTTGATGGTACATCTTCGTGGGCGGCGTACAAGCTACAGTTTGAGTCCGTGTCCAAAGCAAACGGTTGGAGTAAGGAGCAAGCGATGACGGCTCTGACGCTGGCACTTCGTGACGAGGCTCTTACAATTCTAGAAGCTCTTGGAAAAGAACAAACTTATGACCGGCTTCTAGAAGCATTAGAAGCCCGTTACGGAGACAGTCATCTAGAACATGTCTACCGAGCTCAGCTGAAAGACAGAACGCAGGGACGTAATGAGACATTGCAACAATGGGCCCTGGAAATTGAAAAGCTGGTCAGAAAGGCATACCAACGTTGAGCTGACTCTTTGATAAAAACCATGCTGGTGTAGGCATTTGTTGATGGGATCCGAGATTTGGAAGTAAGGGCGGCAGTACGACTAGGGCACCACGAAAGCCTTAAGGATGCCGTAGCTCATGCCCTAGAAGTTGAAGCTGTACGCCAAGATCCATCAAGATCGTATAAGCTACGTGAGGTATCTGCTAGGGAGCCGATTGCACCTCGTCGGGAGTTTGGGCCACGATGTTACCATTGTGGAGAACGTGGCCATATACAAACTAGTTGCCCGAAAAGAAGCAGCAGGAGAGAACAAGATGAATCCCCTGTGACCAGGAATAAGGGCTCTGTACGACCAGAGCCGCAGCAGGGAAACGAGTAAGAGCCAGGACTAAGGGACGAGTGCTGGCTGGTGGTCGAAATGTCCCAGTAGTGATCTCACAAGTCAACGATGGGAATAGTCTGGTCGTCAAGGGAGAAATTGGTGGAATACCATGTAACCTTACTATCGACGCCGGAGCTTCTCGGACGGTGATTAATTCTTGGCTTCTGAAACACCTGACTCGAGGTCATGTAGTCGTCCAACCGAAGCATCTACAGCTGCTTACAGCCACTGGCCAGCATATTCCCATCAAGGGGGAGACAGGAGTGGATTTAAGAATCGGCAAGCACATTTATCGGCATAAAGTGATTGTTGCCGACATAATCGACGACTGTATTATTGGACTAGATTTTATGAGGTGCCATGGTTATAAAATTGACATGGAAGTTGGAGTCCTGAAAACTAGATTTGATGAGGTCCCTATGGAAAGAGGAATTAGTGGGAATGTTTACTGCTCTAGAAGAACTGTTCTCCTACCAAAGGCACAGGTTCTAGTCCCAGTGCGTTTACCAGGAACATCAAGTCAGGGAGGTCGTCGATGTGTAGTTGTAGAAAAAGTATCCAACGGTAAACCATGGATGGCAGCTCGTACGGTGGTTACAACTTCACCTGCAGCATTTGTGAGAGTTCTCAACCTCAGTGATACCAAGTGTGTCCTTAACAAAGGTACTTTGGTTGGAAAATGTGAGGAACTCTCTTGGATACAAAGCTATCAGGCTCCTACCAAGGATAAGGAATCTGAAGATTCCTTGCTTTCCACGGACATAGAAGGGTTGTTGGGCGAATCAAGAAATTATCTCACTCAGGAAGAGCTGGTCAAAGCACGTCAGTTATTGTTACGGTATAGCAATGTATTCTCTGCGCATGACTGATATTGGAAGAACTGGCGTAGTCCAGCATGAAATCGACACTGGTGAAGTGATGCCCATTCGGCAGCGACCTCGACGAGTTCCAGTGGCACGAGAAAAGGAAGTTGAAGAAATGATCGAGGAGATGAGACGGGGCGGCATCATTGAACCTTCGACAAGCCCTTGGTGTTCCCCCGTGGTTTTGGTGAAGAAGAAGGACGGCACTATGAGATTCTGTGTCGATTACCGCCGACTGAATGATGCGACTAAGAAAGACAGCTATCCATTGCCTCGAATCGACGACACTCTAGACACTTTAAATGGAATGAAATGGTTTTCAACGTTGGATTTAAAGAGTGGGTACTGGCAGGTCGAAATCAAGGATAAGGATAAAGAGAAAACTGCTTTTTCAACTGGTAAAGGACTCTGGCAGATCAATGTTATGCCTTTTGGTTTGTGCAACGCACCGGCAACATTCGAGAGGTTAATGGAACAAATATTAGCCAGTCTACTAGGAGACACTTGCTTGGTTTATTTGGATGACATTATCATCATTGGTAAAAACTTCGATGACCACCTTAATAAACTGGAGCAAGTATTGTCTAAGCTACGAGAGGCAAATCTAAAACTAAGTCCAAAGAAATGTTCGCTCTTCAAACAGAAAGTCAATTATTTGGGACATGTGATTTCCAAGGACGGCATCCAGACAGATCCTGAAAAGATCAGCGCTGTAAAGGATTGGCCCATACCAAGGGACAAAACTGCTGTACGTGCTTTCTTAGGACTTTGCTCATACTACAGGAGATTTGTGAAGAACTTTTCGGATATAGCAAAGCCATTGCACGAACTAACGGAAGAAAAGCGACAGTTCGACTGGACTCAGAGATGTACAGAAAGTTTCAACAACCTCAAACAAAGACTTTGCGAAACGCCAATACTAGGATATCCAGATCCGGAAGCGGACTTTATTGTGGATACTGATGCCAGTAATACAGGTATTGGAGGAGTATTGTCACAAAAGAAGGGAGATAATGAGGTGGTAATTGCTTACTTTAGCAAATCATTATCAAAGCCAGAGAGAAATTATTGCGTCACTCGGCGGGAACTGCTGGCCGTTGTTAAGACGTTACAGCATTTCAGCAAATACCTGTTGGGGCGGAAGTTTCGGATAAGAACTGATCATGCTGCCTTGAAGTGGCTGCTGGAGTTTAAAAATCCTGAGGGACAGGTAGCACGTTGGATCGAACAGCTTCAGGAATATGACTTTGTAATCGAACACTGCAGTGGGAAATCGCATGGAAATGCTGACGCCCTCTCTCGGAGGCCTTGCCTAGATGACTGCAAGCATTGTCTTAGACAAGAGGGCAAGGATTGCTTGAGGATGTTGCGAACAGATACAGTTAGTGAGGAATGGAGCGATGAACCCATGCAACGTGCACAAAAAGAAGATCCCGACATAAAGCCCATTTTTGACTGGGTTAATGCAGGAGTACCTAAACCAAAATGGTGTGAAGTAGCTCCGATGGGGACAGTTACAAAAAGCTACTGGGCGCAATGGGATAGTTTGGTCATGCATAATGGCGTATTATGCAGGAAATGGGAGTCAGCGAATGGGAAAGACATCCACCTACAAGTTGTTGTCCCAAGGAAAAGAGTGAATGACGTTTTAGAAAGCTACCACAACGGTACTTCTGGTGGACACCTTGGAGTTAAAAGGACTTTAATGAAAATTCGACAACGATTTTATCGGATTCACTGTCGCGAGGATGTCGATGATTGGTGTAGAAAGTGTGTAAGCTGTGCATCAGTTAAAGGACCGCATACCCGAAGCAGAGGGGCGCTCAAGATCTACAATGTTGGAGCACCTTGGGAAAGGATTGCGTTAGATGTCGCAGGCCCGTTCCCTACATCAGACTCTGGAAATAAGTACATTCTTGTTGTGATGGACTATTTCACCAAGTGGCCTGAAGTGTTTGCTATTCCCAATCAGGAAGCAGTCACAATAGCGGAAAAGTTAGTCAATGAAGTAATTTGCCGTTTTGGAGTACCCCTGGAGATACACAGCGATCAAGGCAGGAACTTTGAATCTGCGGTATTCCAAGAGACCTGTCGAATCATGGGATTGCATAAGACAAGAACTACGTCATATCATCCTCAGTCTGATGGAATGGTTGAGAGATTCAATCAGACCTTGGAGAGACATCTTGCCAAGGTAGTCGAAAGTCACCAAAAAGATTGGGACCGGCATATCCCTCTTTTTTTGATGTCATACAGGTCCGCCACCCATGAAAGCACTGCAGTTACTCCAGCATATGCCAATTTCGGAACAGAGCTTCGTTTACCTGCTGACCTCTTAACAGGACGACCACCAGATGCTCCGAAGTCTATAACAGAGTATGTGTGTGATCTAAGAGATCGGATGGACGACGTTTATAGTCTAGTTCGCGAGCACGGGCTTCAAGCTAGCACGAGGATGAAGACCAGGTATGACAGGAAGTCCAACCAAATTGGGTACGAGGAAGGCTCATTGGTGTGGCTACATAACCCTATGAGAAAGAAAGGAAAGTCTCCGAAACTGTCCCCGAATTGGGACGGGCCGTACAGAGTGGTTACGAAGATCAATGATGTTACGTATCGGATACGGAGGAATTTACGAAGCCCATGCAAGATTGTTCACGTTGACCGGCTCGCCAAATACCATGGAAATAATGATGCTCGGGACGAGCATGTCTTAGGAGGGGGTAGTGTTACGCCGGTGGCATGATAAAAACTACAAATATGATTTTAGACACGTTAGAAGCGTTTTCAGCAGGCTGAAATGCGTTTTCAGGCCGTTTCAGAAGGTCCTCTTTCACATACTACAAAATCAAATATTCACCCCAGATACCGTCGTTTTCAGGCGCCTGAAACATGTTTTCAGGCCGTTTCAGGATACCCTCTATCGGATGGCGCAATAACCTGAAAACCCGTTTTCAGGCGTTTTCAGGACCCCTTTTGGGCCTCTCAAGTACAAATCGGTATATAGCTAAATTTCCCATAGGAGTGAAAGAGAAAGCACTATTAGATAGAGACAGCACGAGAGAATGTTCTGGAAGGATGTGAACGAGACAGCTATAGAGAGAACATTCTGGACGGGTGTGAAAGGGAAACCTGTAGAAAGAGACAGCGATACTCTAGAATGTTCGCGCACGGGCCCTACCGACCGACCTGACTCGGGAACTTTCTAGAATCGAATTATCTCGTACTTTGTAGATTTGAGTGGCTTGTATAAAAGCCCAGTATGACCCGGCCGAAGGAGAAGTTTCAATTGAGACAGCGAAGAGATAACATCAAGAGCGAAAACTGCGATTCTAACGGCGAGTTTGAGAGTGTAAAAGTGAAACAGTGTGACGTGTTAAGTGTGTGATCAGTGTTTTAGTTTGGTGTTTGTTCTTTTATTAGTAATTAAAGTCTCAGTTTTAATTAGTGGCTTATTTATACATTTTCTATAGAAAACCCACCCCACGAACGTAACAATATGATACGACTCTATCCTAAATATGGTTAGACGTTTTTAGATAGTTCCTGACGGTTTTACATCTAAAACAACGAGAGAATGATTGGAGCCGCTTTGATGACCATTGAATTGGTCTTTTAAAAATAATACTGGTGGCAAAATAAAGTTTTTTTTAAGTCAGAAAAGTTTTTTCGGAGAAAAATTGGTCAAGTATTTCCCATCCCCACTAACTTTTGATCCGTTGAAGAAGAATCATGAGTATTAGGCTTATACAATCCTTTATAAGAAAGCTATTTTGAACATAATGGCGTGAAGAACTTGAGATAGAATTAGACATGTGTAGGTAATGGAATTAAAATGATTACAAATTGAAGTTCTACTTCTACTTTTTATTTCGAGTAATTACATGTCCAGTTCTTCACGACATGCACCAATTATTAATCGGCCTAGCTGTTGAACTACGGAACCCTACACTGAGCATGGCCCGCCATGCTCTTGGTCTGTTTTTATTTTCATTACCTAAGCTTAATGTCCTCAGGCATGAACGTGAACGTCCGCGAAATAGACGGGCACATAGAATTCGAGCCGTCCTCATACTACGCCGCCTTCTCCTGCGAACTAGAGGCGGCCGCGTACCCGATGTGGTCCGTGCTGTCCCACCTCACCGCCCCCCACCACGCCCCCCTCGCGCGCCGCCTCGTCGCCGCCGCCACCTCCGCGCTGCAGGAGTGGCTGCAGCACATGCACTGCAGCAGCCCCCGCGAGCTGCAGGTCAGTACCCGATGTGGTCCGTGCTGTCCCACCTCACCGCCCCCCACCACGCCCCCCTCGCGCGCCGCCTCGTCGCCGCCGCCACCTCCGCGCTGCAGGAGTGGCTGCAGCACATGCACTGCAGCAGCCCCCGCGAGCTGCAGGTCAGTACCCGATGTGGTCCGTGCTGTCCCACCTCACCGCCCCCCACCACGCCCCCCTCGCGCGCCGCCTCGTCGCCGCCGCCACCTCCGCGCTGCAGGAGTGGCTGCAGCACATGCACTGCAGCAGCCCCCGCGAGCTGCAGGTCAGTACCCGATGTGGTCCGTGCTGTCCCACCTCACCGCCCCCCACCACGCCCCCCTCGCCCTCCCTGTCACCCCTTTTGAACCTTCTATAGAATCTTAACAAGCTCCGATCAAAACCCAAGAAATTTAAAATAGCGGCCTAAATTGAACGCGTCTGAGTTCGATGTCTTTGTGTGGGATAATTAACTGTTATTTGTGTACAAATGGATTTTACACACTGTGCATTATGTTTTTCCATACAAAATGTCGAGATCACATGACTTAGTACTTACAGTGTGTTACCATGATACAGGCTTTTATTGAAACCAAGGAATGCGATGGAGATTTTTAGCTAAACGTGAGCATTATTTGATTCAAAATTATAATTTCAAAAGTAATTAATTTTCTACGAAAAGTTAATTAAGAAGCAATGTACTTCAAAATGAATCTTTAATTTGCACTTGAAAATAACAGATTGCGCAACGTTTGACAACTAAGCAGTCCACGCGTTACATTGATCGTTCGGCGGAACCAAACTTAATTTAAATATTAGTCAAATGTTAAATATTTGAAAACGATAGCTAGTAATGAGTATTATTAGTATTATTACCTATTTTCGTAAAAGCCCGGGTCATGGTAACACACTGTATATATTGTGAACGAGGTTATTAGTGACTAATGAAACACCGTGCATATGTTAAGCTACTTCACTTAAGCGGCATGCGATTAATGAATGTCTGTTATACAGGCGGGCACGATGCACGCGTCGTTCCACTTCCCGCTGCACCGCTACCTGGCGGCCTTCCTGTGCTGCTGCGTGCGCACCCTGGGGGTGTCCGCCGCAGACGTGCTGCCACCCCCCGACCTGCTGGCGCTGCTGGCACACCACCCGCTCCGCGTGCAGGTCAGTACTCGAGGTCCCACAGGTAAACCCCAGACTTGCTGTAAGCTCCCAACCTGCTGACACACCACCCGCTTCGCATGCAGGTCAGTGCCCAGGCTCCCAACAGGATTTGGCCTTCCACTTCCCCCCTAAGGTCCAACGACGGATGTGCTGATGCGTGTGACACGTTTGTGATCACTGAAAATAGCTAAACTTATTTTAGGTCCAGCATCCGTGAATCGACATATTGAGTATTGTTTTAACCTGTTACATCGATACTGTTTGACAATATCTTGCAAGACCTAGATTCATTTATATTTTAGCATTTTTATTACGAGTAGTAGGTATTATGCTATAGTTTCTACGTGATAAACATTGTTCCGTCCGATTGTTAGTTACAGTTCACAGTAATACTACGTTATAAATGACAAGATTGTAAGGAAATGAAAGCAAACTGGACAGGGCCAACATTTGTGTTTAATGAAACTCTATTTAATTTTATTAAGAAATCTTTATTACTATCTAAACCTTACATTACAATCATGAGTACAGTTCACACGGCCCAGTGGTTAGAAGATGATGATGCTTTTTAACTCTAAATACCGTCGTTACAATTTGGTGCCGTGACCACGATACGTATTTTTTAGGTTTCCTTATTCGATATATTCTTGAGCTATTGATCAGAAATTGTCTTTACAAAATCGATATTGATGATAAAAAAAACTAACACTTAACTCAGATCATTACACCCATCTTCCGTCGTTACTGTCCGCACTTGACCTAATTTATAAAATAAAAATCAAAAGCTCATTACAGAAGGCACCGAATCGAATTAGGTCATAAAAATGTTCAAAATCGTTCAAATGGGCACTACAAATGTAGTGAATAATAGTTAGCTTTTCTATGTTCACAGAATCGTGTTTCTATCTTAATCATCTTCAGTTCAGCAGGTACTAAACATATCAATGAAAATACGAATTCAAAAGATTATGCACTAAATTAGCACCTCAAGTCTCTGTATGAATCAAAAATCGAAGAGTCCGAAGCCCTCTGTATTGAGCCATTAACGTTTGTACACTAATTGACAACGGGCAGCGGCACGAAGTCGGGCTCGTGCTCGGGCGGCGGGTCGGCGCGCACGTGCGGGCTGTAGTCGTACGTGAACAGCTTCACGGCGATGAACCCACCCGAACCCCGCGCTCCACGGTGCACGATCCCTGCCCCGCTGGCTAAGGATGCTCCTGAAAAAAAAACAAATTAGATCACTGCTTCGCTAGTTAGAAATACCTCGAGCTAGATCGATTGTATGCCGCGATAACACTAAAATAACATAATCATTCAGGCCGTTTCTAATACGCTTGAAATAAAGATATGTGCAAGAATTGCTGACTAAAGGTATTAGATAAGATAGCTAACTCGCGCTTAATAGGCGCTTGTAGGGAACAATACCACTCAATACAAACTCGCTCCATCGTAGGCCACGTCTCTGCCCTTGGCTAGGTTGTGGCCATGAGTAAGCCTATTTCAAATAAAAAAATACCGTAATACTTTATGAAACTGTCTCTACAATTTGGTGCCGTGACCAAGATTTTGAAAAAGAAAAGGCGACATAACAAAAATGTGTGAACGGCATTGTTCTACCGTCCATTTCGTTCGCATCGTCTGAGTAGTGTTGAGAAATTCAACGTAAGTCGTGTGTCGACTTTGACGCGACTATAAGCTTAGCAGATGAATGGTGCAACAGTATGTCGCCGCGAGGTAGACTTCCCGTTGACAATAGACGGATGGATAGACTATGTCACTAGATATTGTCGTTTTAATCATGTGCTGAACCTACTGGTCGACATATTTGCTTACCCTTCATCGGCTCGACGGGTTGCACGTCCAAGAACGGAACCGTCGTCTGGGCCGCGTCCGCCTCGAAGTCCGAATTAACGAACTCGACGTATTGGTCGTGCGTAGAGTCGACTGGCATGGGTGCTGCGCTGCGCGTCGGGACGTCTGGCCGGTACAAGTCCAGTCGCTTCCTGGAATATTACAATTAAATTGTTAGATCACAGAATAACTACGTAAAATCCACAACTTCACACTTGATACGTGGGAAACGACACGATGGGGACACCGACCGTATTTGCTTAAACTGCGCAGTGAAATACCCCTGATTAGATAGTAGAATCAAGGCAATAAACCTGCTGTTTTCTTGAAGTTATCTATTCTTAGGCTTAGCACGCACTGCGGTTTTTTTCTTGCGGTTGCGGTCTGGCCAAAAACGCCGAACCGCGGAGGAACACGCACTGCGGTTGCGTTTCCGCGGTTTTCACGTTCAGTATTACAATGTATTTACTCAGAGCAGTATGTGTTTTATTTTAAGAACTAAAAAAATAGAAAACGTTTTCGCCGACATAAGTACTGGATGCATTCTCCAACAGGTCAAAAATATTTGAAGGGATATTTTTGTACAGTGATATACGAAACAACAAAGACATTTTTTTAACTACTACAGGATGTTAATTAGTAGTTTTGATAAATTATTGCGAATGGTTGGCCCACATCTACAATGACTCCGACGACATAATGCAGCGCAAAACACACACCTCACTGCTCCGCTCTCTGAGACGAACTGTTGAAAAAACCGCTTTTTACGAACCGCAGTGGGGGCGCTGCCATACATGAAGTATGGGATACATAAAAACGCGCGGTTGCAAACCGCGAATCAAAATGTAGCAAGTTGCGTTTTTAAAATCAGTCACTGAAATAAATCGCAAGTGCGTGCGCTTATAAAGAATGCCGTACGTTACATTTTTTGCGGTTGCGGAACCGCTTTTTAAAAACCGCAGTGCGTGCTAAGCCTTATTCGGTATAATATGCAACAGAGTGGTCGTGTCATTTTCTGAAATATCACACTAATTTAGATTCATGTCTTGACTGTAAGAAACTGCTTTTTCCTAAACAAACTAAAGTTTAGAGGTATTATTATTTAAACATGGTAGTTATTAAATCGGAAACATGTAAATAATAATTAATAACCGTTTAAATTACAAATAGTTTACCACATTAAAACGTGAGTTAAAGTAATACTAATGTAATGGTAATAGTAATTACCAGTACTCGAGCTAAGCTTGAATGTATTCAAGGTCATTAGGCAGCTCTGATCGTAACTACTAGTTGTTATAGTGTCGAGGCTAATGATTCAATATTAACATGTGATTATACATTGATATGTGACATATTACATGTGATGACATGTTCTAGGGGTAATCAGACAGTCAATTACCTACTGTTCAAAAACTATTCAAATATGTTCATTAACTCTACTAAACAAAAATCATATTTATTTTATCTAATTGAAAATTACTGTTGTTGAAGACTAGATCGTTGCACACCTAATTTCGTAACTGGCCTGATTCGATGACAAAATTCACGTTTCTAATAAAATACCTTTAGGCCAGCCGTACCTGTAAGTTCTTACGTAAGTTATAGGGACGGGCTATACTAAGGAATGAGATAGTGATATTCACCTCTCATTCCTCCGCTCCGTCCCTATAACTTACAGGTGTACGAGCTCTCTTAGAGGCAAATCGTTTCCTAATTGGTAGGGATGTCTACGAAGATGGATGTTTCGGGTTCAATTCCCAGCTAAATCCATTCATTGTGACAAATATTTGTGTCTTGGTCATGGTTGTTTTCTACGTATTTAAGTCTCCACTTAGTACTCTCAACACAATTAATTCAGTTTATCATGGCTGAGGTAAGACTGTTCCATGTTTTATTATATTTAGTGGTACGGTCGACTCTAAATAGTAGTTTATGCAACTGATACATAATAAGAGGTTTAACACACCTCGGCTGTTCGGCGCCCTCAGTGTTGTCGTTGCTGATCCACTGGCTGCGATCAGGCGACAGCCGCCCCGTTGTGTAGTTGAACGGCGTTGATCTGATCTCGAAGTGGAGGTGCGCCCCGATCATTCGGAACCTGAAACATTTACAAGTTATTGGTTAAGGAAAACAGTCTATAGTTGAGAGGTTTTGAGAATGTTCTAGTTATTGAGATCGAGAAAACAGGTTTTGGTTTAAACAATGCTGCGGTATCTTCATTTGCATTTCTTGCTTGAACTGTGAATGCCTTGAAATAATGTCACTTAAAAAAATCTGATATTTGTCCCCGATCCAGATCCCCTTTGTGCCTTTAGCTACCTTAAGCTGAAGTAACTGACCTGACGCCAGTCAACACGTGCCCCTTTGGCGAATCTAGCTCGTCCAGATCAATCGCTCTCTGCTCGTAGCTAAGCGTGTGGTAGTCTGAGTCCGCCACGCCCACATCAGAAGGGTCGAACTTGACGACCGGCACCCAGCCGCTGGCGGTCACAGCTCCTCGCTCGCCCAGCACACCCTCGCTGATCTGAAGGTGGAACACCCTTCCGAGCTTCACTAGACGTAGGCCTGTTACTACCCTGGAAAGTTTAGAAAAAATGTGTGAGAATTGTTTTTCACTGATCTAGCTGTACCACCTCGTTGTATATAATTTTGCTTTCGTGTTGCTTGAAGATTCGTCGCAATTATGTAACACTGGAATGTTATTCCATCGTTTTTAACGATAACAACCGAATTAATGGTACTGTCAATCTACTTCAGTGCAATGAAAACTGAAGCTCATGGTGACAGAATTTTGGACATTCGATTATGCAGATGCACTATCAGTAGAAATCATGTTGATAATGATGAAGCATCGACATCGTTAATTGCGCCCACGAATATTATAATGTTAAACCCATTGTGATCTTAAATCCTAAAATAAGTCTAAATAAACAGTATTTACAATTAGGTAGACACCCGCACATCTCATGCGATTAGTAAAGAATTAGACCCAAAGCTAAGAACCCAAGCGATATGCCCAACAAGTAGCGAGGAGACCCTGCGGTGCGCTGGAAGCCGTGTGCCCGAATCCGGAAAATATGCCTTCTGTCATCTGGTCCTACGTGTATAACGAGTATTCAAGTATTACGTCAAATTTCTGATATCTTATTGATGTCCTTTTGATGTAAATTCTTAGGAAAGTTTCAACTGTGAAATGTGCTACAGAAAAAGATTTAAGCCCATTGGAGACGAAAGCGGGAAATGTCCTTTTTGAATGTGACATGATCTCTTACCCGTTATTTTTGCTACAATGAAAGATGGTATCCCAATAGAGAAACGTGACTAATGTTACTTTCGTTAAGTTTTCACCGCCTGTAATGCTTTGGTCACGACATTGGTCTAAGGCGACCTGCGAGGTGGAACCACATAAGTGCGAGAAACAGTCTCTAATCGCAGTGGCTGGTCGCGCAGTCGTGGCCAGGCTGTAATACTTGAATACCCCAACAGTGACAGGACCGTCAGCCGACTGACTTGTTCTCGCGACCGTCCGCCACGGCCTCCCGCAAGCTGAAGACTCGCTCGGCCTCCGCGGCGGGCTCCTCGCACAAGCACATGCAGTACGAGCAGTGCTGGAGGTTCCAGCGCCACCAGGAATCCACCTTCACAGAAAAAATAGGATTAGACACTTAGGACCGGTCAGGAAAGTTTCTCCTGAGGTTTCCACGGCCACTTTTTGATGAAGATATCTAAGATCACGTGAGCCAAGACGTTTTCATCTGGATTTTTTCCCAAGGATCAACTTTTTGATGAAGACTGCTTGACTTATCACAGTAACATAAATCAGGCCCTGATCAGATAATAGACAAATCGCTGGCCAGTCCTCTTAAGGCTTTTCCTTTAATCGCCAGTCTAGAATAAAAGCGCAATCAAAATCCATGCAAAAAATTCAGCCCGTGACAAATGTCAAGGAGTTTGAAAACGCAACAAAAGTATCATATCCTTCAAAGACGCAGAGCACGAGAACCCTAATAAACATGCTAGCCCAATAGGAGTATTGTAATTGGCTGTCATGCGTTCAAAGAGCATTGAGATGTGCGGGCGTCCCTCGGGACTGACTTGTTGTTGTTGACGTCGGAGGTGGCGTCGATGAGGCTGAAGTAGCGGTCGGAGTCCTGGGAGTCGTCGCAGAGACACATGCAGTAGGAGCAGTGCCAGAACAGCCAGCGCCACCACGAGTCCACCTGGAAGGCTGCGCTGTCAGCACTACATCTAAGGCTGGAGTGTAAAGGGTTCAGTTCCCTTCACCTCCTTTGTCCCCTTTGTAATTGGTCAAAGAGGCAGTTCGTCTAAGGTTGATGAAATATTAAACTAGCTATTTACTTGATAGACTGGCAAAAGGGTGTAACCTCGGTTTGTTTTGTGTGTTTGTTTCTCAACAATCGAATGTTTTACATTAAATTTACTGCGCATTTTAAACTTTATTAACTCGTCAGATTTACTGGACATCGTCACTTGTTTTGTAATCTGCCGACCCTGTTTTACTCGGGTCAACCAGATAAGCTAAACAAATAAACTCGTACCAACATTTGCGCCAATAACCAACATTTATTAACCAATATACCGTTTCAATTACTTGAACGAATGCTTGGCTTGGCCAATCAGTGCACCGCTGCGCCAAATATGTTTACACATTTGCGCCTTATTACTTTCGAAATAAGGTGTAAAGCGTATATTAATAACGCAGGCTTCCTAAATGGTTCTAACCTTGGTGGTTCCCAGCGTGCAGCGTCCGGCCTTGCCGAGCGTGCGCCCGTTCTCGTACTCGATCCACTCGTACCGCCGGTTGCTGTTCTTACTCTGAAAACAGTGCACCGCTCGCCATATTATCTTGCGATTTATATGCGATTTTGTGATTCTTAGAATATTTTAGTGCGTATAACTGAACTTATAATTAAAATTGTTGTTACATAAATGTCGTTATCGTTATGTTTACACTGAGATGTAAACTTGATCAGATTTTTTTTTGCCGTATTTGTATTTTGTCTACTTTTCTGATAATCAATAGTTCTAGAAATTACCAACGCCAAGCTTTGTTTAGGTAGATGATTTTACGAAAGACAAAGTTAAATTCTTTAATGGTTGATATCCATCAGTCCAGGGTTGAATAGTGGATAAATGAACTCACCGCCGGGCAGACCCACATATCCGAGTCAATATACTGGCAGTCCAGAATCCTCCCATTACACCGCTTCTGCTTAGCGCAGTACATCTCCTTGAAGCAGCCGTGGTTCTCGGCCAGCGTGTAGTATGCGCAGTTGTCGCGGCACGTGCCGTCGGTGTTCATGTCCACCTCGTTCTCGATGTAGCCCTGCAGCAGGCGCGTCACCTGCGCGAAGGTTTCACCTGGAAGACAGTAGGGTCAGGATTAAATGTGGAGCTGACATAGACATTATAATTTGCACCATGCTTCTCCTCAGGCATGTAATAGAAAATAGGATATATTCTATGCGGGGATGGTGAAACGCCGTTAGGAATTTTAAGGTAGTCAGGATCACATCTCACAGCTGATGCGGATATTTAGTATTCGTCAGTGTCGAATGTGAATCGCTGAGCGTCGCACACTTTACTCATTGATTTTGGTTTTTGTAGAGTAACGTAAGATCCATTAATCTCTTCCGATCTGGATCTTTAACATATATTATTATAGAAGTAGATCTCTTTGGGAAGCCTTTGCTGAATATATTATTTACCTTCTTTGTGTTGAGCGGGATCGCACCGGTACACCCCTCGCCTGGCCATAGCGAGAGCAGCTTTAGCAGCCGCTGCCGTCTTCTCTGAGCGTTCGGCGTAGCGCTGTCGCGTTAAACTGGCTTCCTCTGTGTAGTTGCCTGCAAGTTTAGAATTGGCTTTATGAGCTCGATAGAAAGCGTGGCAATGAATTCCTATCCAATATTCAGGATAATATAATCGACAATGCGGTAGGTTCAGTGCTCTATCCGTCCCCTCTTCCGCTGCGTGATGAGACATGTCGCAACGCGGGAAGCGCGAGGGTCAAGGTTACTTTGCGAGGTGTGACTCGATGCTCGCTGCATCGCGTTAACAATGTATAGAATCAACGACTTGATTCTACAAAGTCGGTCATTACATTTGATACGCGTATTGTGCATTAGGTTCAAGAGGGCACGCGGAAGGACATAAAACGACGTGTCATGAGGAAATAATAACATAATCTCATGACCTATTGTTTATCCATTGTTTTGATGATGTATGTAGTAACAAGGCATTCACGAGTTTACGCTATTCTGCCTTAAGAGAGCGAGGCGTGCAGCCAGGCAGCATATTAAACAAATGAATCATACTTGGTGTCTCGAGTAGACGCTGCAACAAATATTCCCGCAAAGTTCGTGCCCACTCAGGCCTTACTACAAGCCTAGCTCTTAACTTGAGCGGGGCGGGAAGGGATTATTCCCACAGAAGTTACGCGACGTTTGACGTTCGGTAAACATACGTGTACTCCTTCCGCGCAACGCGCCGTTGCCTGAGGAACTGACTCAGTCAATCGTTAGGCCTGTAGCAGAGGCAGATGAATATCTTCGGTCACCACCAGCCGTTACCTTTCCCGTAGATCTTGAGCAGGATCCAGGAGAACTGCATCATGGCGTAGCCCTTGATCTCGGTGAGGGCGATGGTGTTGTACATGTCGTAGATGAGCTGGTGCGGCGACATCTGCAGCTCGCACAGGTCCTGGTTTTGTTCCTGGAGACATAAGTTTTCCGTTTTTATATCTGCAAATAGCGTCTAGTTTTTGGGGAAGATACAGACACGGGCAGATGTCACCTGTTTTCCTTACTTCCTTAATTAAGAAGTTTATAAAATAGTCTTCTATTCCATTGAATGAAGGAAAATTTAATCTTTAAAAGAAATGGGGTTGACGTACGTTTAATTTGGTTATTATTCACACGTATTCCATACTTAATAATATGTATTCAAATAGGTCCAAGTCAACCAAATGCCTATAAAAAGGCTGCCTAACTATTCCCTTATTTTAATAACTTTAGAAACTGTTTTAGATAGCCTCTAATCAACCAGATGCCTGTATATAACAGCCATCTAAGTATTCCGTTGAAAATATGTTTTTAAAATGTCCTACTATATTTGAATTAAACTCCTTGGGATTTTATTATGACAAAATAAGGTTTGTGTATACACGGTGCCTCGCGAGGAACCTACATAATTTTAATGCTGAATTCCTGAGCATATTTAGAGTATTTAATGTTATATAAAATATCCTGGATTCGGCTTGGTTCCAAAGATAATTAACCTTTTTTCGGAAAAAGTTTTTCGACGTAACTCGTCATAAAACTTCTTTTTGATTACAATGCTGCCACAATGTGTTCTAATATTACCACACCTTTTGCCTGACAATCAAAAAATAAGAATAGACTTGACGAAAAAACCTGTCCCTAAAAAAAACATTTAAAAAATTAGTTTTAACAAATTGTTGTTATGATAAAAAGTATTGGAAATGTTAAAAAGTATTCAAAAAGTCAAACAAAATCGAAAAAAAAAAAATTTTTTTTGTGGAATTTGACATTTGGTCTCATAATATTTTTTGTTTATTTTGATGTCTAGAATGCATAGTTAAAATTATGTGGTTTCCTCGCGAGGCACCGTGTATGTATTTCAGTTTCTACTCCTAGATCGTGCTTTGTTTATTGATAAATAAGAGAAATGTCACTGAACATTCGTGACTCATGGACTTTCTACGTGCGCCCTAATTCTTTTATTTAGTTCAGTGACCTATACAGGAAAGTATAATTTAGAATTAATTATATTTTCCGGTCAGTGGGCGATAAATAAAAAGATTTTGCGTACAGTAGGTGTAACTCGCGGTTAGCAGCGTGTAACGCGCATATCTTATGTAAATGTGCCGACGAATCGCAATCTTACTGTTTAACCTGTTGTGTGAATTATACATAGCCTTTATTATAAGGTCTTAAAAGCCATTTTAGGAATGTTGTGCGAATATGTAGAAAAGTTCTCGGTAAAGGTGAGTGACATGTCGTTTGTTATTTCCGTGAGTAATGCTCGCCGCTTTGTCTCTTTATTTCGAAATCTTACAATAATAAATTAAAAGGTAGGTAGCTTCATTGTCAAATACAACGGTTCCGAGAAGATTTAAAATGTGGTTTAGTTTCGATTTACACGACGCAACCAAGATAGCATCCCACAAGTAGTATGTACAGTAAGTATGGGGTACTTCAAAAAAGTGGTATAGGTTTTTAAAGAGTCTGCAAAGGGTATGTGAATTGCAGGCGTCCACAGGCTGCGGTAACAACCAGGGAGGTCGTATGCTTGTTTGCTTAGTATAAAACAATTGTCTAACAAACAGTTCAAGGTGAAGTTGACAAAGGGGTATATACGGAAGTACCTACCTAGTGTTTTCATTTAGGTACTAAATATTACGCCGGTCACAGTTAGGTACAGATACTTTATCCTTATTTGTTACCGTGACCACATTTACCATATTTCAAATGTTAATCAGTTTATTGTTCTTGCGAATCCTTTGTCTGACCGGATCAGATCAACTTGTGCAGATGGTCGACATACAGCTGACCATTCTTCAACCTTACTGTAAAGGTAATAAGGTCTTCTCGTGAGCACTTTAGCGTGTTTTCTTTTATTCATAAAACACACGTTCTAATAAAATAATAAATGCCTGCAAGATGCCATCTGATGACAGTGACCGTTTCTTTGGCCATTATTATTATTACCTACACATATCTGGGATTGCTTTAGGTTTTCGTTTTCCTATGTTGTTTTTCCTATCGGTTCTCTGGGTTGTGTTGTTAGTTTTACCTATAGAAAAATATATAGGCCGTAAACCTAAATACGCAGTAATAATGGTCCGACTATAGGTTAGTGGTATAGGATTTGTAATCTATCATGTTTTTATATTAATAACATAATTATAATAACATCCTGGGAAGATAACATAACAGAACCAGTTTTATAGATATTTCATAGTAAAAAGGTTTAACGGGCGTTGTACCTCATTTGTTAATGAGGGTAACCACCAACAGCGTAAAATTGTTAATTGATATACATTTATAAAATGTATTGAAAGTAATTACGATAGTTTCTGGATGGATCTAAAAAAACGCCTCCATTCTAACCGCAAAATCAAGTCTTTTAAAGGGTCTGTAACGCGCATTGAGTTCCTTAGTTTCAGGCGTCCGTAGGCTACGGTAGCCGCTTACCACCAGCATACGCTTTGCTACCGTGGTGGCATAATAAATGTCGCTCAATAGTCCTTACTGGTTATGAGACTTATGAGGTTTAATTAAGAAAGTCTTTAAAACACTGAACCTAATAAGTTCGGTCATTAAATCCCACGCTTTAATTGTGCCAATTAACTCCACTTGTGATCCGAATCCAAGAATCAGCCTCCACTGTTATCTTTCATAAGCACATATATTTATCTTTGTTTATACGCTTCAATCGAAATCGCAGGCGATCGTCAACACGACTCTGTATATGTTGCCACTGACCCGGTTATTGGTTTCGGGTTCCGTTGTTATTGCTGCTCGACTTACGTCTTCCTGCGATGTTGATAATAACATCAAGAATTCGCACGTACACTTGAGCTATTTGTTGTGTTAGGTGACAAATCGTTGGGTAAGAATAGGTACCGTCTTATTAAAATAAATAAGGTTTAACAAAGGACATAGCACAAACTTTTTATCTCCCGACCTATTTAGTAAACTGGAGAGAAGTAGAAATTGGTAATACTCATAGATGACAGTTTTCTAGAAATTCGGGATGCTTCTTAATGAAGTTTCATTCATTAACCTGAAATTATGATCTTACTAATCCTAGCTTTTCGAAAAATCGGTCGAATATCCAACGCAACTGCGTACATTGTTAATTGACAATGGAATGGAAATCATGTCTGATGCGTTCTTTTTCTTGCTGGACTGTATTTACTACTCTAGTAGTGTCCGAACAACCAAAATATACACATAACGCCGGGTCTGCAGTACCTGCAAGGTGGAGCGGAACATGTCCCCATGCTCGATGAGTTCGTCCAGCCGCTGCACGGCGTCGGCCACCGACAGCTTGGGGTCCCGCAGCACCACCTCCGCCAGGTCCAGCCACTCGCGCACCGGCGCCGGCACCGCGCCCGGCACCGCCTGCCGCTTCACGAACTCCATGAAGTTCTTGTACAGGTTGTCGATGATCCCCAGCTTCTCCACCGCCCGCGCCCACGGCCAGGACTGCACCTGCGGCCGCGGCGGCATCGCCACCGACGAGAATCGATCGTGGAACGACGAGAACGCCTTTGTCACTTCTATATCGGCCCCCAGACCGGCGTTTATCCATTCCGGGTTCGACGCGTTCGTCCATAGCTCCTTCTCTAGCTTGTAGAAGTTGTCGCGGATGTGGTCTACGGGGGAGAGGTCCCCTGACGCGAGGGCCAGGAGCGCGGAGAGAGCTAGCAGCCGCATGGTCGTCCGCCGCCGTCGACAGACCGGCGAGCACTGCCGAGTGCGCCGCGTGCCCGCGCGGGGGCCGCCGCTAGGGACGCGACACGATATCATATCGACGTACCGGTTTATTTGTGCACGTGCGAATTATCTGTACTCGGAACTGGGTGAAGTTCAAGACCGATGGACATTTACACGAAAATGGCTGCAACTTTGTTTTTTATTGAAAAATAGTTGGAACAATGTTTGCAGTCACGTTTTTTGTTCGGACTGTAGGTACGAATACTGTAGCCGTACCATGAGTTGCCAAATAAGATTTGTGGTAACGTTTCTCTCGATACCTAAAGCTCACGCTCCCACTGATTTATTGGAGCGAGTGTAATAGGCTACTTTACGTATTGAGTAAACGTTATTTGCCAACTCATGGTAAGCACGCTAGTCACTATTTTTCAAATATTTACATAAGTAAGTAAATTCATGGATATCGTTGTGTTTGATGAAATACTCGTTTTCTGTTTAAATACCAGTACCTCACATCCTACGAAAAAATAAAACATAAACCGCACGCCATACTAAATTGCCTTTCAAAAACGGTCCTGAATTTTAGTTGACAAGTGTCACCCCCTCTTTAATGCATCACGGTAATGAATTTCAGTATCAACCTATAAATACTTCAATTGCCATTTAATCATAGTTTTCATTGGTCTATCGAAGTTTTGATTGGCTATATTCTATAAACATTTGTCAAAGATGTTGCGCCGAAATATGCGCGGTGTTATGAAAAGCGCTATTATGTCCTACCCATCTTGGCACAATTGAACAATTGTTTTTGGGGGTATATTTGAGCTGGCGTTAGACGTCCATGTTATATTATATATGGTCGCAGCTCACAACTATTATGTAAAGTAATAGACACCTACGTGTCCGTCTTAACAGAGCAACTGATCACTAATACGGTAGCTCAGTTAATTTGTTTTACGTATTTCAGCGCTTTGCTCGTATACAAATTTTAAACTTTGTACTATCGATTTATGCCTAAAGCCTATCAAAGTTAAAACATGTTAGTTTAACTGGCCAACCAGTAAATGAACGCAACGGATTACTCAATCGTTTCGATATCAGACCCGCTCGTCCGTATCGACACATCCACACCACCACGCGCCCGCATAACGCTGTGAACTCGACCACGTTGCGCCCTCCTCGACCCGTATCGCTGTAACAATACGAGTTGTATTGCGGTGCACTGATTGTAATCTCAACTTAACTACTGGTTAGTCGATTGGCTACTGACCGTGCATTACCATCGCTGATGTGCACCATTAGAACCAATATAACTCTAACTTTCACTGTACTTAGTGTACTTGTAGTTAGAGATAGTCTATTTACATATAGGGTGCTCGCGAGGAAACCGAAAGATTTTAACTATGCACTATAGACATCAAACTAAACAAAAAATATTATGTCTAATTCCACAAAAAAAAATTTTTTTCTTTTTTTACACTTTTTGAATACTTTTTAACATTTCCAATAATTTTTATCATAACAACAATTTGTTAAAATTGTTTTTTTTTTAGGGACTGGTTTTTTCGTCAAGTCTATTCTTATTTTTTGATTGTCAAGCAAAAGCTGTGGTAATATTAGAACACATTGTGGTAGAATTGTAATCAAAAAGAAGTTTTATGACGAGTTACGTCGAAAAACTTTTTTCGAAAAAAGGTTAATTATCTCAAGCCGAATCCAGAAATTTTATATAACATTAAATACTCTAAATATGCTCAGGAATTCAGCATTAAAATCTTTCGGTTTCCTCGCGAGCACCCTGTATATAATATTTATTTGTTATTAAGGGTACCTTTTTATACTAATCAGATTAACTCTTCCAAATAAATAAACTGTCAGTCTGTCAACCATGCAAAGAGTGATGGTTGACATTTATTTAGATTGGAAGAGTTATTAGGGCTGCCATCCTTTTGGTTTCCAAGGAGGTCGTCCGGAGAGGTTCGTGTGAGGAAACACCGCATTGAATGTTATTTTACCGGCATACAAAGTCCGGGGGAAAGGGTATGTACGCCAATTCTCCGGATTTTTTGAGTATTCTTCCTGGTTTTACGAAATTTGAGATAGCAGCCTTAGTTGTTATGGTACTTTCTATAATATGTATCTATTATTTTAAAATAGGCAATTAATGATTTGATTGCTCTATCAATTGTCTGACATGTTCTTGGAGCCCAAGGCTTGGTGTATGCAATCCTGATCATACTTTAATAGCTGTGTTTATCACATATATTTTTGTTGGTCACATAATTGTTCTCTATACATATAGTATAGGTATTTAAGTATCCATATTTATCTATCTACGTCGCATAGTTTCACAACACAATCCCTTAATTGAACTTTTGTATGATTTTCCCATGATATTGATCGTAAATTATGTTGGTATAATATCTTAGAATGCTCTTATACTGGTCCTAACCTCCTAATGTACGAGGGCTGTTCCGAAAGTTTTTAGTAGCTCCGGTTCTATTCATGCGATTTAAATTAAATTTATATCATTGTGAGGGACATTTCAATACTTATTATGGTTAATAAATTTATGCATGTAATGGGAATAGTTTTTTTATTATATTTTTTTTACAAAAAGCTGTTTTGTATGAAATTTAACATTGTATGGAAAAATTGGCCATTATTGACACATTGAAGCATATTTTGTATAAAAATCTTTGAAAGCCATGCTTAAATATACCCGGGATAAATAAATAAGTTCATTTTGCGTTTTTTAAATTATATTTGAATAACAATGATTATTGATTAAATGATGATTTTTACAATGTTCGAAATTCCAGTTTTAGAGTTTATGATTTTTTTCAATGCCTACTCATTTATGATTAAAGTAAAGGATATCACGTAATTTGTACTTAAAAAGAACGGAAATATCTTCAATTACTAGTACCTATAAAATAAAATAGTTTTATAAGCGAATGATGTTCATAGCATCTAATTAAAAAAGTGTCTTAAAAACCGGTATCATGGTCATTGAAGTAAGGTTCGACACGTCTAAGTAAAACAAAATAATACAAATATCTAAAATCTTCACTAAAACCAATTTACACCGCCTAAAGCGTCATTGAAATATCCCTCAAAATGGTGTAAGTTTTATTGAAATCGCATGAATAGAACCGGAGCAACTAGAAACTTTCGGAACTGCCCTCGTATAAATAGCCAATACAATTGGAATACCTCCTATATTATTCTTACTGCTATTATTTCACGTACGCCCCATAATGCGTTTATCGACGTCCTAACCTGGTGTTAATAAAGTTCAGTTTAATTTGAACGGACTGTAATAGTTATTTGTATAATAAAGCCCGCGTCAGCTGACACTCCTGCGCATGTGTCGTGCTACTTATTGTTATTTTACTGTATTTGTTTCATTGAAGTTCTGTGAACTGTGAATACGCATTTTATAGGCATATGTTTATTTGACCCCACCTTTCAAGTTTAGCACTGTACAAATTTCATAAGTGGCAGTAATAAATAGCGTTCTGATGATTTTTCGTGTGTTTAAAAATACTTAATATGTCACATGTGTGTAAAACGGGCTATAAAATAAATCAGGCATAGGATTCATTAATGTAATCATTCAGAGAAATGTTTTAGTTACACTTAATTATGAATATTATGATCTCACAGTTATTTTTTTAAGATTTTCGCAGCCACATAATGTAGGAAACTTTGTTATGGCCGTTATATCAACTTTAACGATATTCGCTGTAGGGAGAAATTTACACATCATCTCATAAAGGTGCATTTAGACCAAACGAGCATTCGCTCATTCTATCCCCCACTCTACGTTACACAAAACGTGATTCATCGAAATAAGCTCGTTTGGTCTAAATGCACCTTAAGATATTAGAGAGAATTAAGTCCCTAATGTAATTCCTTCGAGGTTTACGACGTTACGGTTCGCTTTACTCATTTTGTTTATTTTTATGGCAATTATTTGTGATTGTCAAAGTCACTGGCACATCTTGAACATGTGTTCAAACAATCCTTTTAGTTACAATGCGTGCAATTACTGCACTCATTGATATTACGGTACCATTATGTTGCATCTTGTTAAATTAACAAGTCAAGATTGCGAAACAAATAACAACTGTCGTATATTTAGTGCTTATCTCTGTTACCTTCTATGCGTCTTCGAGCTCTGTCACTCCGACAAAGTTTGTCATTAGTGTGGCTGAGACAGATGCTGGAAATTTGTCTATTTTCGATATTCTTGGTAGGCTCTCACCGTGAGGATAGAAAGTACCTACTTGTACACGTTTTACTTTTAATATACGAGTCGTTTAAAGTTTAATAAATGTAGGGGCCCTGCCGCGAACTCCGAAATCCACAAATTTCGAGGATTTGTCTCCAATGAATGTGACAGTGATGTGCAAGGCCAGATATCGCAATTCTGTAGCTCACAGTACCAATTATAAATAAAGTGTATGTAGCACTTAGGAGAGCAATGTAGGGCACAAGCCATTCCATACAATTAACACGTGCTTTCTAGAACAGCTAAAACCCTCCTGTTCCACGTTTCGCCATAATAATGATGTTTATTAACTATACGTGACCCGCTACCTGAGCTGACTACTTGTGGACCTTATTGTAACGTGATACGGTCTATAAGAGGCTTTGTTTCAGTTGAGGCTGCGGCCAGGGACGTGCGGATGGTGACTTCGCTGTTATCGTGTGTCGAGCTTCCGCGGATTGCAACTGTTATTGCCTTGTTTATTTATTACAGCTTCTAGTACCTACGGTCCTTTGCTGTATATTACATATAAATTATATACTACACATCAACATAAAAAAACACCCAGTAGTATTGCGCAGGCATCCTTTTAATATTCGTGAATTAATCATACAATCCAAAAAAAAGATCGTTAGATAGATTTATTTATAACCGCCAAAAATGTATGAAAAAAGGGGCTTTTTAATGATGAATTTTTTATATTCACGGATGATAAAGTTTCATACTTTTTGGATTCGATGGAAAAATGAAGGAAATTCCAATACATTTCGATATTAAATTGGATTCCATTTATTATTTCTACACATTTTAAAAATCTATTTGAAATCAGTGTATTTACTGTATTAGTATCTGAGAAATTATACCCCACCCGTATTCTTTGACCGAAAGTATATGTTATAAATGTCAAAAAAAAATTGAAAACTATGAACACTTGCCCGTAAAATAAACCCAAACATACTCAACGATAGGACTATTTTTTTAGGAAATTCTATATCAATTAGTACCTAAGAACCCAGTTTTTGTTGTCGCTCTTAGTACCGCGAATTCCAAGTCATAATGCTTTCTCAGGTGACTAACAATTATTTCGAACAATACTTTTTCCGCCACGTTTTTGCTAGCAATCTAGTAAAAAACGCGTGCAGCCTTCACGTGAGTCAGTCTGTATTCTTTACCGTCTAGGAGCGGCACTCGGAACAGGTTTCACTCTTTAGTGCTTTGCAGTTCATTACCGAGTTATTTGTGCGGTAATAAATACCAGTAATATTAATCATCCATCTATCCTTGTTAGTAATGGCAGGCTGTTCCGAAAAAGTTTGTGTCCACGCCAGGTATTTTACCGTGGCAAGGTCCTGGATAAACTCATGGCATTCCATCAGCTAAAAGTATCCTAATTTTCCGAGTCTATCTCGTGGTGATAAAATCTAAAACCTGTCGATATTTCTGGCAGTCACAATTACATTTGTCACTATCACTAGATCACTACATTCACTACCCCTACTCTTCCCGTGGGTGTTGTAAGAGTCGACTAAGGGATTGAAGTGGAAGTGTCCCATACCATTCGGTATTAAACATTGATGATGGGCAGCAACATCATCAAATTGGATTAATTTGGTGACTGTGTGCATTTAATACTATAAACATAGTTAATGGGAGAGGTCAACGTCCAGCAGTGGATTGAGATAGGCTCACGATTATGATATTTTTGGCAACAAATCATTAACAAGTTTTTATCACTTCTGTAAATAACGCCTCTCCTAAATTCGCGTGGAGATAACACAGACTATTTTGTTCATTTCCGCTGTGTCCATTGAATTTGTGGAATCATACCATTGACAATGTCTTCGGCCTTCGCGTACAATGCGTGCTCTTGGCGGAATGTTAGTCACAGTGCTCTGTGACGGTACCACAGGTGTCAAGACAGTTGTAAAGTGCAAATGTCAGGGTTCAGGCTCTTGGCAGGACACGCATTGTTGTTGGTGCGTCCAAGGTGATGGAAATGGCTTTTAAATTCGCATGGATCTACTTGAAATATATCTACGACTGTTTTACTACATAGTCATTATATTAATTATATTATTATTAAGCGGTGGTGGCTTAGTGGTTTAGACGTTTGACTTTCGAACCGGAGGTCGTGGGTTCAAATCCTGGCTCGTACCAATGAGTTTTTCTGAAACTTATGTACGGAATATCAGATGATATTTACCATTAGCTTTCGGTGATGGAAAACACCGTGAGGAAACCTGCATACATCCGCGAAGAAATTCAAAGGTGTATGCGAAGTTCCCAACCCGCTTTGGGCCAGCGTGGGGACTATAGCCCAATCCCTCTCATATATGTGAGGAGGCCTGTGCCCAGCAGTGGGACATTATATAGGCTAAAAAATATATTATTATACGTCCTGTTGGCCTACCGTGAACTCTGAAGTTCGAAAATTTTGGGGATTTGTCTCTGTTACACCAGCGAAGGAGTCATTAGAGTGACAGAGACAAATCCTCGAAATGGGCATTTCTCCGAGCGTTTCAATCGCCGTGACTTCGGTGGCAGCTTTATCACACGAATACCGTGAGAGATGCATGAATTTAGTATAGTTGACTTCTAAGATATCCAAAAAATATATGAGATCCCACAGAAATCGGGCCACCACCAAAGTCACGGCGGTTGAAACGTTCGAAGAAATGCCCGAATCTGCGAACTTCGGAGTTCGGGGTACGTAGGTTGCCCTGAAAGTTTCGGGAATCGGAAAAAATACGCATTTTAATGAAATAAAAGTACTTTTATTGTTTTTCAAAGTATTCTCCTTTGTGTTTAATACACTTTTTCATTCTCTGAAACCAGTTTTTAAAACAGTTATTGAAGTCTGAAGTGGGGGTTGACAAAATGGCCATTTTATAAGCGTCGACTGCTTCTTCCGCGGTCTGAAAACGCTGACCACGCAACCGATTCTTTATTTTCGGGAAAGTAAAAAAATCGTTGGGACTTAGGTCGGGGCTGTACGGAGGATGGTCCAGTAATTCGACGTTTTCGCCCTTCAGATAGTCGTCTGTTTTCTGAGCGGTGTGAGGGCTGGCATTATCATGGTGTAGTATAATACGGCGGTTAGGGTTAGTTTTTCGCAGTTCAGCAAAAACAATCGGTAAGCAAACGCCTATATACCAATCGGCATTGACAGTTCTTCGATCTTCAAGAGCGATAGCCGCCACGTGACCCGATTTGGATACAAACGTGGTTACCATTTTTTTGATCGTG